>LPNX010249883.1:157005-198209 GCA_001517045.1 Pseudotsuga menziesii | reverse complement strand
CAAATGCATACTAATGCATACTAAAGAAACACACTTTTACCTAACGGATATATTACACCAGTTGATCTTAACTAACTCCTAAGTGTCTAAATATCCTAACACCATAGCCTACCCAACACTTTAGAAAGATTGGATAGTTCTGCTTATTTACTTAGGAAGTACTCCCACTCCCTTTTGGAAATGAATTTTTCCCACTTCTTTTGTTTCTCCTCTCAGTTATAATTTCATAACCATTGGAGCAAACGACACCTCATTTCCCCAAGGGTCCAAAACTAGTTTTTTATATCTGATTGAAAGAATGATAACAGCCATGGGAGGTTGATTGGTTATGCATATGAGTCTTTGATAATGTATTATATACATACGCTGCTTCAATTTCATAATTCAAGTTGGTTTATAGACATTTGGGAAGCCATTTCTACCACTTGCCCAGGGGAGATTTAAGTCCAAATTTTCCAATAAAATCCTCTATCTTGTTCATAATTTAGTACAGACTTGTATAAGTGTTTGGAGGGCCATAATAAACCCATAAAAATAATAATTAAGTTATAATATCATTCATACACCTTATCTAAATATTTGGAATCAATTGGGTTGATTTGGAGACCAAGACACTAAAACTAGTCAAGAGCCAAAATTGTGAAAAAATTGGAAAATTGGGCATTTTGGTAAAAATTTCAAAAAGGGGCATTACAGTGGTATTAGAGCATGATATTGGCACCTGATGTGTTCTGATATTTTTGAGGAAAATAATTAAGGTACCACCATTATATATTGAAACCCAAAAGTGCTTTTGTTGAAGAGGAAACTATGACTAGGGATGAAAAGGGAACCTCATATGAAGGGGAGGAGCTTAAAACAATTATGGAACATATCTTTGAATAAATGAATAAGAATATTATGAAATGATTCTAATTGTTGGCTATCCAAGTTTGGAAAAAAATATATTTATTTTAAGAAAACCAAGGGGCAAAATGCCTCAGCTTGCTTGAAGGAGCAAAAGCAAGAGACCCATGAACCACCTAGTTCTGAAATAGGTGAAGTAGAAGAAGTAGTACATGAAGAGGATCGAAATTCACTCCCAAGTGACTCTGAAAATATGAAGAGACATCACATGATTATGAATAAGTTTCTATTGAAAATACTGAATATGAACTTGAAGAGATCCAAACACTTGATGTGGTGGAAGAGGAACTTGAACTATCTCTTAATGAAGGTTATGCAATTTTTAAAGAAGAGCATGATTCCTCTACATTGGAACCAATATATGAAAAATGTTTAACACTTTTGAAGGAGCTGCATTATACTACCCATATGGATACTTCCCATGATGAAACTTCTACACTTTTTGATCATTTGGGTGAGATAGTTCATTCTCCTACATCCTACAATTCCATGTTTTGCAGCATTAGTCTCAATGAAGTATGGGTGAAAGGGTTCTTTTTGATGGTGCCACATGAGGAGTATGGGACTCCTAGATTTACTTTTTATGATGACATGGTTGGAGAACATTCTTGTTCAAATTTGCAGCAGCATCCTTTGTTACTTTATGATGATACACATATACATGGATGCACCTATGATATGCATTTGAGTCACTTGAAGACTCATGGTTTCTCTTGCTCAACAATTGGTTCATTTGATGTTGGAGGAACTTCATCCAACACCGGGGTTAATAGATTTATGAATGGAGAACATTTTTGTTTCCATACACATACTTTGTTATATATTTATGATCCTCTCATTCATGGATGTATGGGTGAGACTTCTTTGATTCATTTGAAGTCTCCTTATTTCTCTTGCTCATTATTTGGTTCAGATTTTAGTGGAGATTATTCATTCACTTCTTGGATGAAAGAATACATGGCTGAATATTTTGATGCATATCACATCCTTTTGGAGAATAATTATAGGACATGGGATCCTCACCTATGTCATTGTAGCAGATTTGATTGGTCCCTTGAAGCTTGTACGAACTTGGAAAATGGTGGTTTACTTACTTGGAGGTATAAGCACTTTCATGACTTTTTGATGAGGAACCTCCTTGATGTACTTTTTTATTATGTTGTTATGTACTTTGATGATATATATTATGTACTCATGATTTTTGGAAGAATGCATACAAGAAAATGGGATCTCGGAATTCTGTTCCTAATGGTATGGGTTGGAGAGCACTCTTAATTGTTGGAGTGCAATACAAGCAACACCTAGAGACTATGTTGAAAACTTTGCAAGAATAGTCTTTGTATGCTAAGATGTCTAAATGTGAATTTTGAATGAAATAACTATTATATCTTGGGAACATTATTGGGAAAGATGGAGTTAAAGTGCGCATGGAAAATATCAGGGCTATCTTAGAATGGACATCACCAAAAAACATCACCGAATTAAGAGGATTCATTGGAATATGTACATACTACAAGAAATTTGTGAAAGGGTTCTCCAAGTTGACTTCTCCACTCACTGATTTGACTAACAAGGATGCTTTCAAGTGGAATGAAGAGGCTGAAAAGGCCTTCCAAAAAATTAAATAGGTAATGAGTAGTTGTCCCATACTTACATTACCTGATTTTTCTAAGCCTTTTGTTGTTGATTAATGTGATGCCTCAGGTGGAGGAGTAGGGGCTGTCCTAAAGAAAGGACAACACCCTATAGCCTTTGAGGGAAGAAAGTTACAACCTCATGAAAATATTTATTCCATATATGACAAAGATATGTTGACCATCATGTATGCCTTGGACAAACTCTGACAATACTTGGTAGGAAACAAGTTTGCAGTGAAAATTGACCACAATAGTCTAAGACACTTCCTTACCCAAAAGGATCTAAATGAAAGGAAAAAAAAAGTGGGTAAGAAATATCCAAGCTTATGATTTTGATATTGAATATGTGAAAGGAAATAATAACATTGTAGTAGAAGCATTATCTCAAAGACCTTCTTTTTCTCTCATGGACATTGCTAAAAATTGGAAATACATGCTACTAGCTGAATATGCCAAAGATAAGTTTGCTTGTGATGTATTAGATGGACTCATGGGAGATGATAACTACAGAATTCTGAAGGGGAATATATACTAGAAGGGAAGAATTTATTTGGTTCGATATTCAGAGCTTAAGTACAAAGTTTTGCAGGAAGCACATGATTCCCCACTAGCAAGTCATCCGGGGATCTTCAAAACCTATAGGCAACTAAGGAAAATGTTCTATTGGAAGGGGCTGAAGCAATATGTTCAAAATTATGTGAATGAATTTATGGTATGTCAACAAAACAAATCAGAACTCACATACCCAGTTGGTTTATTACAACCATTTCCCATTCCAGAGCAAAAATGGGACAATATATCGATGGATTTCATCACCGATTTTCCCAAATATTTGGGCAAGGATTGCATATATGTGTTAGTGGATAGATTGACTAAGTTTTCTCATTTCTTTTTCTGTTACATCCTCTTTTAGTGCTACACAAATGGCTGACCTTTTTTTCAAATAAATCTTCAGATTGCATGGGCTCCCCAAAAGAATTGTGAGTGATAGAGATGGTATATTCATTAGTAAATTTTGGCAAGAAATTTTTAGATTGGTGGGCACTCAGTTGAATCCAAGTACAAGCTACCATCCCCAAACTTATGGACAAACCAAGAGGGTGAATAAATGGTTGGAAGGGTACCTCCGAAACTATGTGGGAGAACATCAGTGTATTTTTTAGTGGCGAAATTTCACCAATTGACTATTTTTTGGGTTTTTTTCAAAAAATAAATTCTCTATTCGGTGTCTAATATCGCCTATATTTACATAAAATATGTTTTTTAATCATAATATTCACCAAACTTTATACATTTCAGTGTTAATTTTATGTTTCATATTTAATATTCTCCTACCTATCTATAAACATGTTTTTTCAATCCAGAACAATCGCCTAGAATACTATACTTAAGTATAATATTATAATTCTTAAAAAATACCCTGGATAACAACAAAAATCTTGGACAAAATGGCTACACTTGGGTGAGTTTTGCTACAACACCACCTTTCACATGTCAATAGGGATGTCTCCTTTTAGAGCATTATATGGTTATGATGCACTTACATTTGCTGATATTGGTCAGCAAGTTGTCATTTCAAATACACTCCCTCCTTTGGATGATGAAGGATAGCTCAAACTTATTCTAGAAAATGTTTTGAAGACAAGGGAGAGAAGATTGAGGAGCAAAACATTTAAAGAATACTTGTTGTTGTGGAAGAATCTACCAAGTGAAGATGCCACATGGGAAGAGGAGAATATTTTTCAGCATCCAAATCTGAAATTGCTTGAGGACAAGAAATATTGGGTGGGGAGGACTATAATGTCCCCATTTTAAATAATTGCATAGCAAGAAAATTCCATCAATCCTACTAGTTCCCTAGGTTGGGTGGAAACATTGGAAAGTTAATAAGGGAGCTAATAAATGGTGTTTATACATTAGAAGGAATAAATATTTATTTAATGGATTTAATTAAATGAATTCAAGTGAAAAATGAAATGACTATGGAGAATCGAGACACATGGAGACTATGGGGCCCACTCAAGCTAGAATTCTTATGTTCAAATGCATCCTCCTCTTGCAATCTCGAATCTATGGTAAGCCTAATGTTTTTGGATGGATTATAAGGTTAATATACTTATCCATATACTTCATTGGCCTAATTTGGGATGAATTGTAACTTACATGGGGAGAGGAAGAGCCAAATGGGAGTTTCATGGACACTTGGCTAGATTCCCCTTACATTTATGACATCTATGACACCAATGATGGATATTCTATGACAGTTATGAAACAAGTCAGATATGAAGGCTGACATATGACATATATGACATGTTAGGTATAAATATACCATCCAATAGATCACTCATGCTATTTTTGGAAACTCAATGGGCTCCTACTCAAATTTGGGGAAGGTGGAAGGCTAGGAAAGATGGGACACATGTCAATTCATGAGCACACACCCTAATTCAAATTGGATTGAGTTTATGGATGGATTGGAAACATTAGAAGGCTAAGGATGTTTATAAATTACAGGAATCAACCAAGAGAATGGCATTTTTATCATTTGTGAAATTTCTTGTTGTGAAGAGAGAGAGCTAGTGGATGACTAGTTCATGCCTTTGTCAATTTCGAGGGTGAAAGATTCCCATCCTAGTTGGTGTTGGGATAGGCCGCTCAGGTATTTCAAGGAGATTAAATGGAGTCTTAGTTACATGTGCAAGCTACATCAGCTCATAGACACATCAAATTTTAGCTTGTTCTTCCTTCCATCTCAAGTTTTCTCACCATATTTCAGCTCCATGGAGTGAGGCGCACTTGGTGAGCTATTCATATATTCGAGGGAGATTATCTTTCCCTAGTATTTTGTATTCTAATGTAAATGTATTTTTTTTAAGTTCAGAAATATCTCAGCTCAAAAGGCCAAGAAATATCATGTATTATTGCTTAATAATGAAGAAACAATGCCATTTCCCCACTACCTTGTTGTAAACTCTTGTAATCTGGATGAATTTGAATGGACGTGTAAAATATTGACGATTTATGAATTAATGGACTGTAATTAAATAATATTATGGGTTTCATGTTCATTAAATAATAATTTTTGGCCATTGGGTCGAATTGCATAACCATTGGAGCAAACTACACCTCATTTCCCCAACGGTCCAAAACTGGTTTTTTATATCTGATTGAAAGAAGTGATAACAGCCATGGGAGGTTGATTGGTTATGAATATGAGTCTCTGATCATTTATTTTACACATACCCTGCTTCAATTTCATATTTTGAGTGGATTTCTGCACATTTGGGAAGCCATCCCTACCACTTTCCCAGGCGGGGATTTGAGCCCAAAATTGCCAATAAAATCCTCTATCTTGTTCAGAATTTAGTACAGAATTTCAGAAGTTTTTGGATGGGAATAATACACCAATAAACATAATATTTACATTATTATATCATTCATACACCTTCTCTGAATATTTGGAAGCAATTGGGCTGATTTGGAGACCAAGACACTAAAACTAGTCAAGAGCCAAAATTGTGAAAAAATTGGAAAATTGGGCATTTTGGTAAAAATTTCAAAAAGGGACATTAAAACCTTTTAGTGGTGCCATGTGTCACTCATTTTCCAAACTTTACATGTTTTTCCAAAATTTCATAACTGAATAACTTTCATGTTCAAAGTTCGTTTTGCATGAAACAAACGTTTCTAAAAATATATCACCGAGCTCTACACAACTACAAGATTTTGTTCATAATTTGAAGAATTTAATTTTGATGAATCTCAAAGACCCTCCTATATTAGGGGGGAAATTGTAGTTCAAGAATGTGAAGCCATTTTGCTTCACATTCTCTTGTCTTCTAAAGGCATGCGTGAATTTTAGTGTTTTGTCATAGGGCAGGAAGGTCCATCCTCATGTTGTTTTTTATGCATCTAAATATGACATGTTTTTTTATAACACCCTACTTGATATGCATATGAAGTGTGGGAGTATATCTCCTATGAGATTAACCATGGTAGCCACTTGGCCTCTAGGCTTGTAGGAACAAGATAAATGGAAAATTCAATTTAGAAAAAATACCCATTATGAGATTTTGTGCTAAAGATGGATGGGAGGTTTCGGAGGATGATAATTACATAAATAAAGTGTCTAGAGGCCTAGGGTTGGAGCCACATCTCTGATACTAGATCTATATCCCAAATTTCTAGTATGACCCTAATCTCTAATTATAAAATTAAATTCTAATTAAGGGGTAAAATAATAAACAATTCCATTAATTTATGAACTCATTTTCATGATAAAATATTTGTGTTAAACAAAGTAAATTATTTAAAAACCATAAAATCAATAATTAACAGAAACAATTTTACTCAAATACTTACCAAGATAACAAAAATATAATCTATCTAATTAAAACATACTAAATAATATGAGCAAGAAGACATACTTGTAACTTGAGATAGAATTTAGACTTACATAACTATCGAAGAATCCCTCAAGACCATGGTGGAAGCTACTGGAAACCACTTGTGGGGGACTGCTCTCCTCCCAACAAAACCCCTCAGTCATATATTGAGAGTCCCCAAGCCCTCATTCAATAAAACCAAGCCATTCGAACATCATAATCATAATCCTATTATACCCTCAACCTCCAAAAATCCATCTTGATACATCTTATTGAACTCTCCCCCAACCAAAACCTCCCCAAAACAAAGAGCATAAAAAAACCAAAAAGACCCCCCCAAAATCGACCCTTAATTCCCCTAAAGTTATGCATAATTTTCCAATTTTAATTTAATTAGAGTGAATCATTCATGAGGGCCACCTCTCCTTCATGCACCCTACTTAATCAAGTTTAATCAGCTTAACGTAGATTAATTGTTAATTTGTTTTATTATTATTTACTTAACTTTATAAATATTTCTCTTTCTAAATAATTTATACATTATTAATTCTTCCTTACTAGTTAATATAGGATTAACAATTCTAATTTTTATTTAAGTTTAGGGGTGTTACACCCATATCAACACAAGAACATTCAATTTAGCCACATGATTTCCTCTTCATGAGACTCCCAACATCTATATTGTTATCTTGCACACTCATGGAAAATTTAGAGTTCATTAGTGATCTTTTTGTTTCAACTAATGCAACCCTTTGGTATCCCTTATTTTCGTGACAACAATTTGGTCATTTATATGTACATCAACATGGCCCCCTTTTAGCCATTGTCTCACTATTGTATGTTATCATGGTCTCTTCTTTTCCATGATACTTTTACCTCACCACATTAAGTGTTGGCACTCATTTTAACACATTGAGACATCTTGGCGAGTATGGATATGGGACTACTTGTCTTATTCAAACCTCATTTACTACTCACCTCCTTGGTTTGTTGGTTGTGAGGATGGTTCTTTTGGTCCCTTTGCAGGGTGATTCTCCTTATAATATTGATCCACTTCTTACTTGGTACACCCTCCTTTTCAATATAAAAGAAACCATGATGTATTTTGGTCAAACGATAAGCTCCTAACCTCATACACCAGTGGGGAACTAGTATCAGCGTAATATTTATCCCCTGTGCAATAATATCTCTTATCCATGAGAATACACCATATCACATGCATAATCCATCATTATCAGTGCCTCCATATTTCTACCTAGCCTTCCTCAATCAAATTGGAAATCCTCCCAACATATTGCTTATTAGGAGATCTACGTCTCCCAAAATTGGAACTCCTGATGCAAACTCAAATTTTTAGTGAAACAATGAGGCTGGCCCAACGTAGATATTGGGACATTAAGGGTGATCCCATCTGAAAAGAAGGCTCATTAATTGCACTACACCCTTTTGCACATCATTTGGAAAAATCAGTCTTTTCCTCCAAAAACCATTTCTTTTGACAGTCATCACAAAGAAATGGAAAGTACAAAAGGATTAGTTCCAAGATGAAAATTCAAGGATAACCAAAAGTCCAACTTCACTAGTTTATAAGAAATCATGATAAATCACATTATTCATCTCTATATCTCCACTAGCTCATCTCTAATTCATTCATTCTCATCATCCTTTCTCTTCCATTCCATTCTCCATCACTAAATAGAAGTATTCTACCCTTTACATGAGAAATTAAGAAGGCCACCCCTTCCTATTTCTTGGCATCCATATTGCAGGTACCAAAGCCAGGAGTAAAAAGAATTCAAAGTAGAAAAGGAGCCCCCGACGAAGAATCTTGGAGACCATCCTATTATCCTCAAACTACTTTGAAGGTGTATACATTGTAAGCCTACATTCATTCGTAAATAAAAAAGGTGAAACCATTCTTTATATGCTGAAATTTCCCATTTATGCATGGGTTATTTGTATTTTAACATGTATTGATCTCTTTATTTTTGATAAATTCAGTCATTCGCTTTTATTATAGTAAACTTGTATGTTGTCTACGTTTGAAACAATGAGATTAGGATTTTACTAACCTTTGTTGTAAAATTCCAATCTCATAGGCAATTCATCTCATAGGTTTTGATTCTTCAGCTCTTAGCTCAAATTAAAAGGTGTTAAAGTGACAAGTTATCTCATAGGGCTTTGACTCTTCATCTTAGCCAAAACTTTTATTCTATTGTTCCATAATATTGTTTAATGATAATTTTAAACCATATCTTGGAAAATTTGTGTATATGGTGTGAATGATATTATGCCTTTACAAAAAAAGGAGAGAAAAAATATAAACATAATTGAAACAAGTTTTGAATTTCGTTTAGGAAGAATTTAAAAATGTCAACCTTAAGATGAAATGGATTACTTGGCATACTTAGAAAGTGATTGTTGTGGATTATATAAAATTTTAAGGAACAAAGGAATGGAACATACCAATCAACATGTGTGAGGTAACTAGTTTCCTTTGGTATTGATTTTATTTTGATGCCTTGTTACATTAATTTTTATTAACAACTCCTTTGACTTGATTATTAAAGAAATTTCAAGTTTTAGTAGACTAAAACAACGAGATGCTAGGTTTTGTTTGTTTAAGAAAAGGTTTATTGAGACACTTATCTTGACTCCAATATGTCAATATATCTACTAAATTTAATAGCGTAGTCATTGATAGAGTTTTGATAAAATGTTATCTTATGAGAGTGAAAAAATTCATTATATTTACAAAATATAGTGGAATAGTTTTGAGATAGGAGAGTAGAAAATTGAATAAATGTATCCTATTTTCAATAAAGAGTTTTGGTTATAACTCATGCTATTAAGTTAAGGAATGGTTTCACCTTTAAAAATAATGAATTGGATGTATTAAGTGACCATAATCTTGTTTCTTTTTTGGTCCAAAGATTTTTTTTGATATAGTCCATATAAATGAATCGAGATTTTGAAGAATCTAAACATAACATAACTCATACATACGTAAAATAAAAAGTGGTTGCATGCACCTTTTCAACAATGCATGGGCTCTATGAGTTGAATTTATCTAAAGGAACACTTCAACAAACCTATGGAGGTTCATAAGAAAGATAACTGTCCCTAAGTAGAGGTTGGAGTCTTTGTAGTGAGGCAAATTTGTTGTGCTGAGAAAATCCACACATAGTCTATTTACATAAGTGTTTGTATGAACCCTCGTTAAATGTTCTAGGCCTAATATAAATGACATCATTGTAATTAAAAAGTATCAATTTCCAAGGCTAATACCTAATTAAATTTAGAATTCTTAACACAGGCATTAAGATAAATAGGCCAAAATAAGGTCTAAATATAGTTTATTAGCCTCTCTTGTAAAAGGATTTTTCTAGGTCAATGAAATATCCATAGGGAGTTCACTAAGAGGGAAATTATAGCATGTGAGTTCATATTGAGAGAGATAATATTATAAAAAATAGAAGCAGTATATTTCCTAGTATATAGGGACCAAAGCATTTATTTTAATATATTTTAAAAAACATATAGATATTAGGGGGTGTTATAATTATGTATCTAGGGGGGTGAATAGGGTGTTAGGGGTTTGAGTATAAATTATACATTTGAATTTGGTTTGGATTCGTAGTATGTGTGATGTTAGATTAGTGCTTGAATAAGTATGATTTATGTCTACAGGTGGTGTGAATTTGATTGTGTATGTAATTAGAGTGATGATCGAATATGTATGATTTGTGAGTGGAATTGTCTTGAAGTTGATTGGAATTACTTTGTATGAAGGTGGCCTATGTTTAGGGTGTTGTTCCCCATATTGAAATATCTTGTCCAGCTAATATTTCATATTTCTCCTTGTAATGTTTCCAAGGGCTGTGATATTTTTGTCATGCCATCCCACTGAAGGTAAAAATGAAAAGGGGTATTAAAAATGTCATGTAAAAATGGATACCTAGGATATGTAGTGAAAATAAGGGTTTTTTAAATTGGAAATGTTTATTGGGAGGAGGGTTCATAAAAACAAATTTTGTAGGAATTCCTTAATATAGTGAAATTTGGGTATTCTTTAATATCCTATGAACAAACATGTTATGCCATATATTCACAATGTGAAACCCTAAATAAAAGAGGGGTATTGTCATTTCCCCACCAGTGAATAGTTTATGGTCCATCTTAGAAATGAAATTAATTTTGGGTAGTTCTTGGGTCCTGAACTTCATATGCACTTTTTGGGCCCTAACAAAATTTTTCATGCCCCATTCCAACTAACACAAAAAAATATTTTGTCAGCTCTAAATTCTTATATTTGAGATCTCTCCAACAAGCTATCATGCACCTAAATCATATTTCATATGTTGAAGTATGACCAGGATAAGTTGATCTATTATTTGCACACAACTTCTTAGGGCTATACTTTTTCCATGTTAGCTCCTAGGTTTTTAGGATTCATTTTTTAATTTTCACTCTAGGGTTTATAACAATATTCATATTTAGTAAATGGAGTTCTATGCATATTAGCTAAGTAATTTTTGTGAATGTGTGCAATCACACGTCTCTTCTTAGACATAGTTTCCATCTTTCTAGCCATTGTATATGTACACTAGTTTTCACCATTGTATCCATAATATAAATTCATTTTCATTGTATCTCATTGTTGTTCAGGAATAAACACCCTTATAACTGAGGGTTTGGGGTTACCAACGTACTCTTAAAACTTGTAGACAATCAGCTTTAAAGTATAGAAAGGAAAAAGGAAGATATAATGGACTCACCCGATTAACGACGGTTGATCCAAGATTTGTCTTCTCCCGCTCTGCTCCACTCCAAAGCTTTCAGGGATGCACCTCCTTCACCTGCAAAGAGAAAATCCTTTGAATACAATCTTATACATGTATATATGACAAGTTAGATAAACAATATATAGAGTGCTTAATCATAAATATTCATCAAACCATGATAAATGAAAGATATTTAAAACACATTTGGAATAAGGATTCTCTTTATTAACAATAGTGAATGAGATAAGTGTACAACCCAATGCCTGAAACAAGGACTCCTCTGCAACCAAAGGATTTTGAGTTCTGCTGCCCCAAAGACTTATGAAGATATACCACCAGCATAACTTTTCTCTCCAAGTATGATTGATCAATGCCCTCCCCAAGGCGTCTATTTATACTTAGGAAAATAGAGCAGTTTCGAAGGTTGAGGAGGTTGAGACAGTTAAGATATTTAATGTTTAAGGCTTAACAAATCTCCATTAATTGTGTTTATTATTTTTAATGTCGAATGGAGGCATAGGCAAGTATTGATATTGGCAATCCGCGTATGACACGTGAGTTGCTATAAGGAAACCCGCGTACAGATCTGCACACAGGTTGCAATGGCAATACCCGCGTACAGATTTGTACATGGGTTGCAATGGAAATACCTACATACAATACATGATATGCTATGGAGATAGTCATGTATGTATGATAGTTGCTATGGAAAGAGTCACGTACAACAATCAACATATAAAAAGGTAAAAATGGCAAGCTAGGTGGATAGTGAATGCATCTCATGTCATGCCCATCTATAGTGTTTTAGGAAACCTTCAATCCATAAATGTCCTTTTGTGTACCAACATATGAAGTGTCGGCAATCAGACGGAGAAGTGCCATTTGGGTTGATAACAGATGCCCCCTAATGTGTGAGGTCAGAGGGAAGCGATGGCCGAAATACATTATAATCTTAATCTTCGAAGAACTCAGAAATCCAATGGAGCAGAGGTAGTACCTGAAACAAATACATAATAATGTCATATACAAAGTCATATCTAAGGATGCTATGTTCAATATACTAGAACACTAGCTCCTTTACAAATTTTTTATTACATCATATAATACAGGTACAAGACCACGTATATTACAAAGGTGGATCAAAGCCACAATATACGATCATTATGAGTCTTCAAATATTTGGAAGTTGTGTACATAGGAAGAACATAATCTTGCGCAACTTAGTCCATAGTAAGGGAACTAAGGTCTTCAATCCCAAAGAACCAGTAAAATCCAAGCCATGTGAATAAATGTAGGTTGAAGTCAAACATGGAGAGGATTCAAAAGTTTTCCAATCAATAGGTGATAATTGAAAACTGAAGCAAAGGAATTCACTAATGATGAAAGTGAATCCAGAGGTACAAACGTCAAAACTCTAGGTCTTCGTCATTAGGAAGTGTTGAAGCAGAACCATACTGTGATAAGGAAGGAAATAGATCCTCCAATGGATCACAAGAGTGACTAGGAACTAGGTAAAGGAAGGGAAACACAAGTGATAACAGATACGACAATGATGGGATCAGGATATAGATCAGACATTGAGTTAAGTCCTTGAATAGTGAGCACAACATAGAGATGACCCAAGGCAGTTTTTAACTTTATAGATAGAACAACTAGACTTATCTGTCATGTAGGAAACATGATCAGATTCCCCAGGTAGAACAGGCAAGAGGAGGAGTAATAAACTTGAAGTAATAGCTGAACTGAAAGTGAACACTAAGACATGGGTATCAGAAAAGATAGAGAGTGCGATGTTCAAGGATGACATGCTGCCACTAACTGAAAACAAGAGAAAACTTCTTCCTTACCTTCCTTGTTGAATTTTAATGAGTCAAGGAAAGTTAACTCGGATCTCTCTTCATTTTTTAATAAGCTTGAAGAGAAGAGGGAATATTGCTTGATAGTGTCACTAATTCATGGATTTAATGAGCCCGAACTAGTACATGCTAAGTCAGTGTTTTCACATTTAGAGAGTCTGAAAACTCCAAAGAAGACTCCAGGGGGGTCCTTTTTCATCCAATTTAGTCTCCTGAGGCCGGAAAAGTATAAAACATACCACAGAAGAACTCTCTTAACTTCCATAGAAGAAAAGGTGAACCTTTTTGTACTTAGTCAGGGAGGTCCAAAAAAGGTTAAATTACCACCTACCCAACGCTCCTTCAAGAACAACATAAATAGCTTGAGTTTTACAAGTGTGAAGGAAAGAAAGATCACTTGAAAAGATCCATTTGAGTATGAGAAATGGGGCTTGCAACAATAAACTCAATGCTTTGTTCTTTAGTGTTTAACGAGCATGAGAAAGACACAAAGTACACTCGGAGTCTTTTTCATGTTTAGGTCCAAAGCATGAAAAAGAGAAAACTAAGCTCATACCAGGAGTTCCTTTTCCGTAAATTTAGTTCCTCAGGTCCGAAAAAGTGATAAACCTATGCCTGAGAATACTCTTCTCACTTCAATAGAAAAGAGAGGGATCCTTTCTCATGTTATTCCTCATGGTCCGAGAAATAGATAACCTACCACCAATGTGGATGCCCGTTCACATATTCTTAACGAGCTTGAACGAACAAGTTAACTCGATAGTCAAGTCTATTTTTAAGGAGTCAGACTTGGGCCTAAAGAAACTCCATAAGGGCAGGGAGTCCTATAAAGGGATAGCTTGTAAAAAGAGACCATAATGAGGCTCCATTTGGCATGAAAATTAGCTAAAAGGATTCCTCTATACCTAACACAGCTGCATCATGAGTATCAAAAGACAACATAGGTTCTAAATGGAGATACTCATGAGAGGAAGGCCCTTTCCATGAAAGAACGATGGTAAAGACAAAGAGCTAATGGTTAAGAATACCATAGTCCATGGTTAAAATGTTTATTACTAAGTTTAAGATGGAATAGTATAGATGCAAAAATGCATGTGGAATGACATAAAACCATCCTATATGAGTAAAAAACACTTTAGAATGATGAAAAACCTGTTACAAGGCCAAAAGAGATGGGATTAGTTTGATAAAATATGAACTATAGGCAAAAAACCCACTTAAGAAATATAATTTCTATAAATAGTTCAAAAAACTAAATAAAACTCACCATTTTGAATTTTAGCCATAAGAAGCAAGTTTTTACCTCTACCTTCATTCAATCGGTGCAGACAATCCCGTGGACAAAATCCAATTCCACAAGTGTTAGGTAAGACTAGACCCCAAGCTCTTCATTTTGATCCTAGAAAATTTCAATTTTGAGTCCCAATTTAATATTTTTGAGCTCCCTAAAGCAAGGAATGATGTGTACATGGGTTTGCTATAGTAACAATCGCATACACACATTCTGTACGCTAGTTGTCTAAAAGACAGTCGCATACAGTACATGACATGTCTAACTAGATAGTCGTGTACGCTGCATGGAGGGTAAAAATGATATATAGAATCAAAATTTTGAATTTTTATATGAAACTAACACTTCACAATGGTTGATTTTCTAGGTGTGAAGATGGTGCTTGAGTGGAGGGAGCGTGAGCATGAAGATTTGGATCAAGAAGCACTCTATGATTCCCCCACTATGAATGTTTTATGTTCAAGTGGGTTATTGAAATTCTTTTGCACATCACCCATGCGGGCCAATGTCTGCCTGCTAGAGTTCATGATAAACTACTGGGATCATGAATTGGGCATATTCAACCTTCAGGGTGAGTCCTTGGAGATTACTTCTGAGGATATCTACTTCATTTCCGGTCTGTCACAATGGGGGCCTCCAGTCAACTTGGAGGGCACCAGCAGAGGCGGTGATCCTCTAAGTGTCCAAAACTATATTGACGTATTTTGTACACTAGGGACCCAAAAGAGAGGGAGTTGCATCCCTATTACACATATACGTGATCTTCCCCTACAGGTTTTGGTAAGTACCATAGTTAGGGTTGCAAGATCATCTTCTCTTCATCTCACCACTTAGAACCAAATGATATTGGTAGTGGAATACATGCATGGGGTTTTGTATGATTGGTGTTCGTGGGTAATCCCAATTCTGAAAAAAAAACTCTCAGACTACAAGAGATAAAGAAGGAAGAACTTCAGATATTCTAGCATCTTGGTGGCCTTCTTCTAGAGAGAGTGTCGGGGTTGAGCCCTGCAGTACCTATACCGGTTAGATCTCCTCATTAGCCTAGGATGATTATGTGGGGAGATATCTTCCTCCACCAGGGAGGAGGTGGCTCAGTGCAGAGTGTGTACGATGATGACTTCTACTTTTGGTGGGAGTGGTAGTTACCAGCATTGGAGTAGTTTCCATAGGCTGGGATGGATTTTCGAGGTGATCCAGACCTTGTCCTCCCTCCAGGAGGAGCATGGGGAGAGCTAGGTAATTTTTAATTTTCAAGTTTTAATTTTTTTTTTAATTTTAAAACATAGGGATATATACATATGTATAAGAGTTCTAGTCCTATAAACATGTCAAAATACATATATTGGACCGGTCCGCCCTGAAGGGAGTCCATGTATGTTTGTTCGTCCTGTCTTGGGTGAAGAATAGGGGCTTATCAGGGTTCTAAAGGGGAAGCTAGCCAGGCTTACCCAAAGAGTACCAACTTTGAGGATTGAGCACATCCCAGCCATCATGTAGGAGTATGTGGTTGGAATACCACCCGTCTGGATATGCCTTTTGAGGCAGGTAGCCAGAGTGGTTTTGGTGTACATAGAAGCTGTTGAGGCTGCTGAAGCCAAGGAGGCTGAGGAATCCAGAGTATAGGCAGACCGAAGGGACCAGGGTGGTCTAGCTGACCAGGGTGGTCCTGCTTAGATCTAGGGCATTTTGATGGACTACGATCCATTTTTTGTATATTTTTGTATATTATACAGTTATGACTAGATCTGAGGATCAAGATCTCAACCTATCTATAGATAGATATTCACACACACACACACACACACACATATATATATATATTGTCAGTTTATTTACATTTTTTTTAATGTGTATGCTGTATATTTTTATGAAATATGTGTTAAATGCCAATCCAAAATGTAATTAGCATATGCATTAGTTAATGAATTCTGATTTCTTGGAATGTGATTGCATGTAATAATTCAAAATTTCTTTCCAATAATGTAACTTGCATGAACTAACGTAATAGAATAGGGTTCCGCACTTGGTAAGCTCGATTGAGCTGGGAAACCACCAGTTGAGAGTCCAAACGAACTTCCAGCTGAGTGATACCATGTGATAAAGCATCCCATAGAAGCTCAATTATAACCCTATACTCAGCAACATTATTAGAAGCAGGACTTAAGCAAGTGCCTCCTGAGGCAAATAACTATCCTGAGGGAGAATAAATGACCCATGCCGCTGAAGCAAGATTACAAGTGTGGCGACTGGCACCATCAGCGAAACCTACGAACATCCTGGAAGACATCTGAAACAACTAGCAGATAGTATAAAAAACATAAACCGACTATCTAGTGTACATAAAAATACATACAATAGAATACAAGAAAAAGTGCTAAGCCTAAGCATAGTACTTCTTTAGATAGAGCCCATTTCTAGGCTCAGGTAGCTTATTCCCATCAAAATATATTAACTCATATGCACCCTTATTTAAGACCTTCGACATGACATAAGGCCCTAACCACATGGCCTTGAATTTTCCTACCCCTAGGGGTTCCTTGTCTTGGTCCCAAAGCAAAACAAGTTCCCCCTTAGAGAAAATCCAAGGTTTGAGCGACTTGTCATATTAGCTTTTGACCCTATTATTGTGATCTTGATTAGCTGTCAGTGCATCTCTATGCTACTCATCAAGGTGTTCTAAATGTACTAGACATTCTTCAAGCTCTGTTGTATTGGGTAACACATGAATAGCTATTTTCAAGGATGGGATTTCACATTCAATTGGGGTAACGACTTCCACTCCATGAACGATTTGGAAGGGGGAGAAACCTGTAGTAGTTTTTACATTAGTTCGGTATGCCCAAAGGGCAGGGTATAGCATGATATGCTAGTTAGAATGGGCTGCATCAATTGTACGTTTGAGGATAGTCTTCAAAGTCTTGTTAATAGCCTCAACCTAGCCATTTTCCTAGGGATAATATGAAGATGAATGCTCTTGTCTGAATCCAAGCATAGTGGTCAGTTCCGTCATCATGCTATTTTGAAAATTACTACCATGGTTAGTGACAATCACCTTAGGTATACCAAACCGTGCTATAATATGATTGAACACAAAGAAAGCTGTCGTTTCCCCATCGGCTTTAAAGGTGGGCATTGCCTCTGCCCATTTCGTAAAATAGTCCACAGCCACAATGATATATTTGTGCCCCCCAGTCGAAACTAGGTTGCATGTCACGTAATCAATCCCCCATTCCATGAAGGGGCCCACTGAGACAATGGGAAACAATGGAGTGGGATGTGACTGCATTTTTTTGGTGTAAAGCTAACAAGGATGATAGTGCTTCACCACTTCCACACAATATTTGAAGATTGTGGGCCAGAAATAACCGACACGTAGTATCTTCTGGGTCATTGCTAACCCAGATAAATGACCCCCACACGCTCCACTATGGGAATCATTCAGGACAATATCCGCTTCCTCATGGGTAAGACATCAACGCAAAATGGAATATACCCCTCTTCGATATAAAGTATATCCTATGATGAGGTAGTTCTTAGCATGAAGGTGTAATTTACGTCGTTCCTCCCACGAGGAAGCCACAGGGTACTTCAAAGTATAGAGATATATAAGTATATCTTCGTACCAGGGATTAGAGGTGGCTATCAAGAAGATATGCTCATTCGGGAATGAGTCATCTTCAACGACTACATATTCTTTCATTGGAAATTCTGCTATAAGCTCAGCAAAAACTAAGGAATTTTTAGACTTAGCGGACTGGAAATACAAGTCAAACTCTTGGAGAATGACTATCCATTTGTTGAATTTACCCCCAACAATCCATCGGGACAAAACATATTGAAAGGGATTCACATACACCACTACTATTGTGGTCCTCAGTGAAATGTAGTGATGTAACCTATGAACAACATAAACAACTGCTAAGGCTAATTTCCCAATGTGGGAGTACCTGAGTTCAGGTCCGGCTAAAGTACAACTAAGATAGTAAACGACATGCTCTTGGAGCTTATCGTCTTCTTGGACCAGGACTACCCAATGGTTGACTCGTACGCGGCCAGATACAATATAAAATCCCTAGAGTAATCTAGCGGACGCAGTAAAGGTGCCGAAAACAAAGATTTTTTCAATGCCTCGAAAGCGAGTTGTGCAGTTTCATCCCATACAAATGGGGTGTCCTATTTTAGCAGGTGTATGAAACCCTTGGTAATCTTGGCATAGTTAATGATAAAACGTTGAAGAAAATTAGACTTTCCCTGCAAGCTTTGAAGTTGCTTGATAGAATGAGGAGGAGGCAGATTTATAATGGCCTCTACTTTTAGTGGATCCACCTGGATGCCTCTATTAGAGACAATGAATATGAGCAGTCTTCTTGAATCGACATAGAACACGCACTTGTGGGGATTCAAGTAGATCTTATAGTATCTGCATCATTCAAATATCAACCGTAAGTGATCTGGATGGTCAATCCTCTTGTGAGAATGTGCAGGTAGATCATCGAGATAATGTTCGACAATGGATTTTATATCATGGAAGGAAAATTTCATTGCTCGTTGAAAGGTTGCCCCAACATTTTTCAATCCGAAGGGCATTTTTTTGTACGTGAAGGTACCCCAAGGACAAATGAAAGCAGTTTGATGTTGGTCTTTCGTTTTTATTTGAATTTGATTGTATCTAGAGAAACCATCCATAAACGAGAACACTTCATTGCCCGCGCAAGCATCTATAATCTGGTCTATAAATGGCATGGGATAGTTGTCCTTAGGACAGGATTTATTCAAATCTCTAAAGTCAGTACAGATGCATATGGTCCCTTGCTTCTTATCAACAGGAACAGGATTGGATACCCATTCTGTCAGAGCTATGGGATAAATGAAACCAGCTTTCAACAGCTTTTCAACTTCATCCTTCACAGCCGCCTCTTTATGCAGGTTAACAGGTCTTAACTTTTGTCGAACAGGTTTAGCGTCGGGGTATGTTCGGATCTCATGTTCAACTATTAATGGATCAATGCCTGGAATCTCCTCATATGACCAAGCAAAGATGTCACAGAATTCCTTGAACAAGGCCGTATAGATTGCAATCTCCTCAGGAGAGCAGTTTGCACCTATATGTATATTTTCCATGACATCAGGGTTTGCAGAGATGTTGATAGGGATAGTGGTGGAAATATTTTCCATATTCTGCTTGACAAACATTCCTTCCCTGGGTAAGGGATTGATGGGTGTATCAACATCATTTGACAGTCTCATGTGAAACTCTTGATTTTCTATCCTTCTTAGCTCTAGAAGAAAATAGGATTGATGGTGAAGATCTTCATATATCTTACAACATCCACACATGGCTTCCAGAATGGCTTCATCAAAAGGTAAAACCATATCTAAGCAGTCTGTAGAGTGCAAAGAGTTTTCCACCCAAGCAGGAAAATAGACTTCTTCTAGGTCCTCTGCGACTGTGAGAGGGTCTAGAATGGGATCAACAGTGGTTTGAGTGATAGCTTGGTAAGCTACTTCCACTGTCGATAAGGGCACTTTTGGTTCATGGGGGGAAGGGAGAACCCAAGGATCAGTCCTATCAACAACCGTGGCTATGGACTTCCCCACACTAGTAGAACCAATATAGTTAATCAGGGATGGAAGATCAAATGTGCCCATCAGTGATGCGTACATTCTAGCCCCCAAGCTCTGTGCAGCAGGTTTGACCTGATCAACCAATGGCACAATGGACTCATTAGACTCCATGCAGCCTTTTCGACTAAAATCAAGTTGGTCAACAGCAACCAACTTTCCTTTGTGTGGAAAAAATACCACCCAAAAGATGGCCGATGCAGTAGCAGACATGGCATAAGTCCAGCTCCTTCCCAAAAGCAAATTATAGTCCAAAGGTGTATCAATCACTTCCACCTCAACAGACACTGCTTTCCCTGCCAGCTTTACTTCAAAAGCTAGTAGGATACCATGTGGATGAAAAGGCCTTCCATCGAAAGAAGTAAGCAGAGTGTTTGATGAGACCAACTCTGGGGATCTAAGAGCTTTCCAACATGACAAGGACATAACACATGTAGAAGAACCCTCATCAACAACTACCCTTCCAATGGTCTTTCCACCATGGATGACATCTACTGATAAGGCTACATGGTAAGGTAGGCGAATTTTAACATCAGACAAATGAAATTTTTCCATGAGACTCGACGAGTCCATGTTGCCTAAGGCTGGTAAGAGGGAATCCCGCTGGGCGGGATAGCTCTGTAACACCTCTAAAGCTGACATTGCACATGGGATTTGGGTTAGGTCTTCAACCACAGAGTAGTTTGAAGCAACCCTAGCATTAGGGTTATGCAAGGTCTTCTTAAAGACACCTTTCGGTATCTTAGGCATAGTTTCAACATGCTTCTCAATAGTGAGAGGGTTAGAAGTTTCACCTATAGACTTACCCTTTTCAGAAGTCTCTTTTTTGAAATTTTTATTCCTAGTCTATAGAAAAGTTGAAGATCGAACCATGTTGATATAGTTAGGGTCAGGGGCACCGGAAGTGCCCCCTGCTACATTAGAAGCTGAAGCAGAGTTCTGCCTTTAGGGAAATGGATCCTTTAGGACAGTCGGTTGTTCATCTTTAAGAAGCTTCTGGGCTTGTTCCATAAGGGGACAAAGGTGAGTGAGGTGATCTTTGTGGCACAAATTACATAGGAATTTGACATTTTTCTTTTCCTTCTTACCCCCATCAGCATTGTTCGTGGGTTTCTGCTTGTTTTAATTCCCCCCCCTTTCTTTCCTCTCTTTTTCTTCCCACCGGGCTGCTGATTGCCCTTCTGAGAGGTCTATACAAAAAAAATTTCACTTTGGGGTGAGGGGGAAGCCTTTGCTGCCTCTACCATAGAATGTTTGATGGACAATTGATGAAGCTGTTTGGCCAAAGACTCTACAACGGGAGAGTTTACAGACCCAACCACACCATCGGCATGGGGTCCAGGCTTAGGTTTCTCTGCATCATGGGTAGGCCTCGGTGCCTCGGGGATAATCTCATACAAGATCCCAAATTGTGAATAAATCAAATCCAATTGTTGGGCCTTGAGAATGGCTTCTTCTTCATTTGTCACTCCTAAAGTGGATACATCCTTAGATATGTAAGGCAACAGATATTTAAGGAACCACTCTAGTAAGGACTCCGGAGGAATAGTGGCTTTAATAAGGCTCTTTCGCCTCCTCCACTCTTGGATATGATCCGAGATGTGGGTAGCCTTGTTCTGCCTAAAGGTAGATAACAATTCCATTCCGAAATCAGATCGGACTGAAAGCTAAAAGTGGCTAAGAAATGCACTAGCCAAGTCCCAAGAACAACTGAAAGCAGCAGAAGGCAAATCAATGTACCATTTTGCTGCAGTGTTCATTAAGGTTCTTTGGAACAGCCTCAACCTAGCTGAATATTCATTCAGTGAATTAGAAGAACACCATAAATGAAATGTGGTGGCATGAGCCCCAGGATCTTCAACAACTTTTCCCTTGAATTTAGGGATGTCCGATGGCAATTTGGTGGGAACATGTGGCCACGAGGGGTCATGCCTCACCGGGTCATTCATTGATTTAGACAAATCTGGAAAGTTTAACTTTGCTAGGAAAGGAATCTTGGGTTGCACTGGAGCACTAAAAGTGCCAGTCTGGGGATTAGAGGGACTTGCCCCCGAATGCCCATATGTAAAGGTGGGGTTTCCCCCTGCCACTGGTTGCAAAGTGGATGGATTACTTTGAAATGGATTCCATCCGCAAGCCATAGGATTGTATGTGGGGGGTGCAGTATAAGAGGTTTGGGCCGTCCTAGTCAAAATTGAGGTTTCAGAAAAGGGAGCAGGTATCCCTCCACTAAATAACGAAAATGGAGAGCTCATGAACAAGGCCGATACATGAGTTTGAAAACCTTTCTCGTAAGAGGTAGTGTTTCCAAATTGCACTCCTACATAAGAAGGTGATGGGCCTACGTATGGATTGGATGGGGGAATATGCCCCCCATTCCAAGGAAATCCTTGGACGAAAGCCAAGGATCCTACTAGACTGCTCTAGGCAGTGTGTGCAAAGGAGGAAGGAACTGTAGGTATACTAGGAATCCCAGTAACCATGTCACCAAAAGCACCTGCTAGGATTATGGAAACAAGTGGTTGGACCACCCGGCTTGCTGGAGTCAATGGCATATTAGGTATGCTAGATTTAGGGGCACTTACCAGGGGAGGTAGTAACCCTTCAGCTAGGAAGGCTAAGGTGAAAGCAAAAGAACTTTCTCCTGTAGTAGACACTATCCTACCCATAGGGACACCTAAAACAGGTGAATCAAAAGGTCTAACCTGGACGATCACAGGACCGTTTAAGTCAGTCAAGGGAGTGTTAAAATTCCTTGCAAACTCGTCATCCTGCAAGTCTTCTATCTCAACTATATTAAAATCAAAACGGTTAGCTACAAGTGCTGGTTCACTTGGAACTTCAATTACTCCTACCGGTTCAAATGAACCGTCCGTGTCCAATCTCCACCTTCGAGGTGGAGGTGGAGGCTCCAATGTGATGAGAGGAGGAAGGTTTTGCAACCTTCATGACCTTCTCATAGGTTGGTCTGCCATGATTGTAAATTTGACAATTCAAGACCTAAGTTCGACTAAACACAGACAAACTATAGAGAAATCACTACGAAAATTCCTAGAGTCTCAACAGTCAGCAAGGGTAAAAGATATGCTTTCCCGAAGAAAGCTGAAGAACAGTTACTTGGCATCCTTGAAGAGGTTCTTAGGCACAAGTGGAGGAATCACCCACCGCCATCCTACACTTTCAACAAGGGTTACCTTCCAAGCCTGTCCAAGGTGAACCAGAAATAGCCTTTCGGTTTACCTAGGTATGAACCCTAAATGTCAAGAAACTAAAGGCTACCTTAGCTATACCAACAGTCTGGGGGACAGTCGCAAGCCTAACTCGTACGCATGGGCAGGGTAGCTGAGCCTGAAACTCTATCTAGGACAGAATCCCCAGATGCGTAAAAGTATTGATCTACATTTCGACAAGGAATCAGAGGGTTATCTCCTCAGTCCAATGCCTCCACGCGACCTTGTGCTTGACTCCCTTTTGAGAGGAGCTTCCCAGATACAATCGATAAAGATAAGGATTTACTTATCGAATGGTCCACTATGCTGAATTTTAAAACTTAAGGGAAGTTTACACTTCCTAGCCCACAAGTCTATCCTAAGCTAGTAGGTGAATGGCCCTAAAAATAAAAATTACTAGTAAATTTTAATTATTGCGTTCATTTTAAAGGCTATTCTTTAATCAGAAGGCAAGTGGAGTGAAAGACTATGATGTTTTTGACTCAATAAGAAATGTAGAAGCAAAGGTGTATGTTTTCAAAGCAAATTATCACTACTAAAACAAACTTCTTTTTTTCTTTTGTAAATATAAATTGATGAAAAATGCAATGATAAAGAGAACTCTAAGACTATATTTTTGTTGTTTTTTGAGATTATATTTTAAAAACTGAAAGCAAAACTACTCTATGCAAAATTACATGCAAAAGCTTGAAAATATTTTCTTTTCACTTTTTAAAATGCTGAAAGACTACTATGCACCTAAATGCACTAAACTTGAGTATACTTGAATTAAATCAACTATATAAAGCAAGCAAAGTGAAGTAATGAGATTAATAAGACCAAAATTTAAACCAACAAGGGAAGACTTGGAACCCTAACTTGGGCGGGTATAATGACAAGAAATCACTGAGATCACATAAAGGTAAGTGGCAAACCAATCTCTATCCAAGGATAGAATGGGAAAAAGAGTGTCCAGATCCCTGATCACTGATTCAGACAGCCAACACTTAAACCTATAAACCAAAATAGGCAAATCCACTTCAAATTGCAAACAGAAGACAATCCAAACAAAAGGAACTCAAGGGATTTACAAGAAAGCACAAGGTGTGGCCAACAAGGTCATCAAACTGGCAGTATAATGCTTATAAGGAATACCAACCAGCAAACAAATTTTATAAAGGGATAGGGACAAGCAAACCCTAAACCAAAAATTTCAATGCTAAGGCTTGTACACGACTGTGTATAAGGGCAACCCGTGTACTGTACGCGACTGTCCTAGAGAGAAACCCGCATATGCATGCCTCTGTACATGACTGTATGCAAGAGAAACCTGCGTACAGGTACAAAATTTTCTAATAAAAAGAAAATTTCTCAAGGTCTTCAAACATTATCCTAAGCATGAACCAAGATAGGATACCACACACAAACTCAAGGCAAAGACTGGGCAACGGTAAACAGAAATAACCCATAGCAGTCTGGGCTCCCCAGTGGAGTTGCTAGTTCTGTTGTTCAGGAATAAACACCCTTATAACCGAGGGTCTAGGGTTACCAACGTACTCTTAAAACTTGCAGACAATTAACTTTAAAGTACAAAAAGGAAAAATGAAGATAAAATGGACTCACCCGATTAATGACGGTTGATCCGAGCTTTGTCTTCTCCCGCTCTGATCCACTCCACAGCTTTCAAGGATGCACCTCCTTCACCTGCAAAGAGCAAGTCCTCCAAATACAATCTTATACATGTATATATGACAAGTTAGATAAAAAATATATAGAGTACTTAATCATAAATATTCATCAAACCATGATACATGAAAGATATTCAACACGCATTTGGAATAAGGATTCTCTTTATTAACAATAGTGAATGAGATAAGTGTACAACCCAATGCCTGAAACAAGGACTCCTCTGCAACCAAAGGATTCTGAATTCTACTACTCCAAAGAATTATGAATATATACACCCAGCATAACTTTTCTCTCCAAGTATGATTGATCAATGCCCTCCCCAAGGCCTCTATTTATACTTAGGAAAATAGAGCAGTTTCGAAGGTTGAGGAGGTTGAGACAGTTAAGATAGTTAATGTTTAAGGCTTAAAAAATCTCCATTAATCATGTTTATTATTTTTAATGTCGAATGGAAGCATATGCGAGTATTGATACTGGCAACCCACGTATGACACGCGAGTTGCTATAAGGAAACCTGCGTACAGATCTATATACGGGTTGCCATGGCAATACCCACGTATAGTACACAATATGCTGTGGAGATAATCATGTATGTACACTAGTTGCTGTGGAAAGAATCAAATACAACAATCAACATATAAAAAGGTAAAAATGGCAAGCTAGGTGGATAGTGAATGCATCTCATGTCATGCCCATCTATAGTGTTTTAGGCAACCTTCAATCCATAAATGTCCTTTTGTGCGCCGACATATGAAGTGTCGGGACTTGGACGGAGAAGTGACATTTGGGTTGATAAAACTTGTGTTCTTCCATTTCATTCTCAGTCAAATCAATATTGACTAGGGTTTGATTCTCCATTATGAAACATTTTCCCCTCATGTGTTGGTGTGTCCTTAAAAGAGATGTCATACTTAGGTGGAAGTCATCATGGCTATTAATTTGGGTCAATAGGTCACACACCATAACTATGACATGATGTCCCACTTCTTGATAGGTGGTGGGTGCTCAAAAATGAAGGCACTTGGTCTTGAGCACCCAATATGCAGGTGAATTACAACTAACATACAGAGTATACAATATTTATTGTCAACTGGGGAAAGTCTTGTATTTCAAGGATAACATGCATAGTATATGCTTAAAAATTAAATCACTGTAATTGAACAATACTACCCTCATTTAGGCTATGCTCGTCCCAAGAATCTAATTAATCTAGTTACCTTCTAAACAATGCAATCACAATTACCTTCTGCTATGTCTTGATCTAAGGCTGGAAAGATAAAAGTCATATCTAAATGATGATTGCAGATGAAAGGAAATCCTGTTCACATCACTTAATGATTAACTCACCTATCCAATCCAATTGTCCTAGGAATCCAAAAACATAAATTGAATATTAATCTAGGAATTTGAAACACAGAGATTGAGTTTGGCTATTCTAGAAAGCTGAAGTGCAGGAATGAAATTCTGTAATCATAACAATAAGAGACAAGCTGCAAAGATTCATGGAAATTACAACTAAAAGATCTAGGGATGAACAGAGCTGTTACAGTTACCATATGAATTGCATAAGAAATAATTACCTACTCAGTCGACTGTCACACTATGCCACTCCATGTATCCAAGAAATGCAATCACGACACACTGTAAATCCACACTTGTTACAGCCTCCTATGAGGAAATAAAATTAACATAACATCACACAACAAAGGAATTGGAAATTCCTAAATTAACTCAGCAATCCTTGTGGAAGGCGGGCCCAGCCTTCACACAGAGATGCTGGTCGAACACGTAAAAACCTTTAGATCAGAAGTAACTCCTTGTATTAAAAGACAGAGTGATTACACAATTCCTCCTCACAGCTAATACAATGAATTGATTATATGCTCAGCAACCCCTGGCTCGAAATAGTTCCTTAGATTGATACCATGTAGATCATAACATCCTATCCTATTATGGGGCAGCCATGAAGATCTCTAATCTTTAGGCACCCTAAATGGCAACAGCTGTTACAAACGTGGCAAGATGAAAAATAGGAAACATTAGGAAAACTGTTAATCACCCCATGAGTGACGATATCTTCATATTACGGATACACACAAGCAACAATGCACTGTTGACCTCCAAGTCTGACTCATTTTGTTACAGCTACCTTGACACAGCTTTGTTCGGGATATTGCACTGGGACCGCATTCCTTGGGTGATGATAGAATGGATAGGGATCAACTTAAGTGGTGAATGCCCATCCTTTTCGTAGCTTGTTTAGCCCAATCTTCTTGCAGTCCACATACCTCAAAATACCTTTATAACCCATCATATGTTAGCGCATTGAGAGATACGAAGACTTAATTATCACAATCATAAGTATTAATAAAATAAAACAATGACCAATCATACCTTCGTGGTTTGAAGAGTAAAGTGGGGGTAAAAAATTCAATTGGCATGCTCAATGGGGTAGGATAGAACAAGAAGAGGTAATTAAGGGTGGTCAAAAAAGGCCATTTCTGGTCCCAACATCTCCCCCGAACTGTCTTGTTGCATGTCCTCATGCAACAACCTCCACTATTCTGAATCCAAATCTTGCACTGAGCTCTATTCATGGAGAGAAGAGAAGTTGTAGGGGAACTCAGGCATCTCTTCTTTTTCTACAAACCCTCTGTGAGCAATCCAATATCTCCAACATCGCTACTCCTCTACCTTGGTTAATGAGAAGTCCATCCTATATGGTTTTTTTGGCCACCAGATGAGGGGGAATTTAAATTTCAAACCCAACCAATTAGCCCCACAATCCCTGATACATCCAACATAGCCTTCAACCCTGGAAAGTGCTTGTTCAAAATTCCTAAAATAATAGTGGTCTCAGCTCCTGAGTATAGGAGAGGAAACCTGCCATCTGTGCTTACTTCCTTCCAACGCTGCTTGTTGGTGTATATAAATATGGTTGGTAGAAGTAGAAATAACTTCCTCCTGTAGTTTCATTATGTGCTGAGTCTGGATGGGACATGAAAGCAAACTCCTGTATCGAGCAAGAAGAATACCTGAATTCTGAGGCTCACTTTGAACCCATAGGTTAGAGTGAGCTTCATTGTGAGAAAAGGTTTGAAAATACCTTTCCCATTGAGCATGATTGCTTACAAAAGAAGCAAAGGCCCTCAACTGAACATCCCCTGAAAAAGGGATAGGATTTGAATGGTGGTCTAGAGGGCAAGCCATCTCATGCAAATACAATTCACACAGCAAATTTTGATCTTCAAAATTACTTCTTAAAAATGTTTCCAAAAATTTTGCTGAGGTCGTTATCTCAAATGACCTCCCTTCTTTCACAGCTCTCAACTTAAACCAAACAAACTATTCAAACAGGAAGACATGGTAAGAAGAAGAAGGTACCCTAGTGCCCAGGAGTTCTTGAGAGAGAGCATACATCTGCTCTTTTTTCTTCTGCATAAACTGGAACTTTTTCAGCTCCCTTAAATTTCTCTGTATCTCTTCCTCTCGAATTCTCTGGGTCATACGTTCTTCTGCCCATTTCTCCTCCAATCCCATGATAATATTTTTATGCTCAGTAAGATAAATTATCCCTCCTTGGTATTCCTCCACCTGGCTCTTCCATTTTATTACCTCCATTCTCAGAATTGAGACTTCTGTTGTAAGGTTCAGGATTTCTTCTTTATGATGCTCCTCCTTGTCAGAATCTAGGTCGATGAAGTTTCTAAGGGGATCAATCCACACCTTGTCACCTGATGTGCCACATTGGACACCCTGCACACCTGAAGCTATCTCGGGAGGTGTTGGTTCTTGTGTGACAACAAACTTTTTTGGACTCTATTTAGCAACAACATCCACCACTCTTGGAGACACTGGTTCTTGTGTAACAACATCCTCTTTCTGGGGTTCTCTCGTGGCAATTTTGGCAGCTGGCTATGAGGCTATTGGTTCTTGTGTGACAGAGCCCTGTTCTTTTCTTTCCTCCTGCTGCTGAGATTGGATGTCTTCATCAGTTTGCAGCTGCTCCTCAAGGATTTCCATATCACCTAAGGATTGTATTTGAACTTGTTCATCCTACTCCAATTCATATCAGGAATGACATCCACTTCAGGGTTAATTTCTTGTTGCATTTCAAGAGTCCCTACTGCAACCTTCAAGGATGTTGGTTCTTGTGTGACAACATCCTGGCTCACTTCTTCATCTCCCTGCTGTTGTGGCTCCTCTTGTATGATTTTTTTGTCATGGGACAATTCTAGAGTTGTAGTACAGAATTCTTTATTAAACTCTGGAGTGCCCTCAATCCCTGGTTCTCCTCCCATCTGGTCAGCCACTTGGATAAGCACATTCAGGGATGCTGGTTCTTGTGTGACAGCACCCTATTCAATCTTATCATTGCCTTACTTTTGTGGTTCCACTTCTATAATTTCTATGTCATGGGAGGACTCCAGGGTCATAGTTCAATCTTCATCCCCACAATCAGGAATAACTTCATCCCTTGGTTCCTCTGTCCCAGAGTTAGTGGCAACTTCAACAAGAATGTTCAAAGATGTTGGTTCTTGTGTGACAGCATCTTCTTTCTTTACAACTTACTCCGTTGTAGGTGCAGACTGTTGTGTTGTAAAGGCATGAATTAAAATCTTGTGGCCTGCTTCCTTAAATATTTCTCCACAGGTGGGACAGACCATTCTTTCTTCCTCATTGCCAGGCTCGGTAGAATTTGGTCCGTCCAATTGATCTGCAGCCTCCACCAATGTGTGCAGCTTCCTTTGACCCTGTTTTCTGCACGCTTCTTTCCAATCTTCCAATTCCCTTCTGAGTGTTTGGACTTCCTCTTTCAATAACCTATTTTCAAACAGAAGTCCTTCAATTTGGGGTTCTTCTTTGACCGGCCCTTGTGGGGCATAAATTGGCCTGGGTTCAAGAAAGGGGAACTCAATTTATGCTTCTAAGGTTTCCCATTTTTTTCTTGTTGCTTCTATTGCTGCAACCGACTTGGTTCTTTTCCTTCTTAATGGTGGAGATATCTTAATTTCATCATTTGATCTCTTCCTTTTCTTTTGTGGTGCTGGAATTTTTGGATTCATAGTTGAGGTAGAAGGAATGTTCCCCATTCAGTCATTTTCTTATTCCTTGGGATGTTCTTCCTCAATTAAAGTTCCTCCCCACTCGCGGTGAAGATTCAATGGTCACCAGCTTAATATTTTCTTCGGTTTCCATCGCTCTTTCATTTTCGGGTTCAATTGTTGCAGCATATAATGCTGTTCCAATTTCCCCCTCTGCTGTCAGAGCTACCCTGTTATTTAGTTCTTCCATAGGGTGTTTATGTACATCTTCTCCCAATTGTTCTACTTGTGACCTTGGTTGATCCTCTGATCCAGTTTCATCTCCCCCCCAACTATATTGGAGGGGCTCCGATCCTCCTGTTGTGCTTCATGTCCCCCCAACTATGGATGGACTTGCCCTTCTTCTATTGGGACACCGGGCAAAGGAGTGGGTTCCTAAACTTGAGCTGTAAATTGCTCCCAGGTTATATTGTGTTGAGCAAGGGTCCTTAAGATAATTAATTTAATGAGGCCATGGTGGGTCAGTGAAGCGAGTGGATTCTTGGAAGCTCGAACAAACCCCGCCATATGATTCCATTCATTAAGAAAATAATATGGAATATTTAACAAAATCCTATGGTGGAGATGAGATAGTAAAGGGAGTTCAGAATTATAAACAGTTTTGTACCTACCTTCACAAGTGATATATTTCTTGAGAAAAATAGTGACTTGATTCCATGGTTGTGGCAATGACTGCAGTACTATACCCCTTTTTGTCATGTGAACCTGCTCCCCCTCTATCAGAAAGTCCTGTAATGCTATAGTAGTGGGGACTCAACATCCAAACCAAGCCCTTCCCACCTGAGAAATACCAGTAACCTTAGCTATAATGTCTTCAGAAACTTCAATGCGCAACCCCCAAATTTTTGAGTGAGTTTCTATGAGGTTCAGAGCAAACTGTAAGGTTGCTTCACGGTGAAATCCATCCAGACGTTCAAAAAATCCCGTCCAACAGGAAGCTTGAAATATAGCAAAGATTGCAGCATTTCTCCTGAGCTCTCATGTATTTGAAGGTTCATAATGAGCCGGAATCCCCATGTTTCTGACTTCAGAATTAATTTGTTGTTCAACAGATTACAAACTCCGACAATGGAGGTTATGGCATAGAGTATGCATGGACCACTGAGGAGGACTAGAGTTAGGCAAATTTGGAAAGTTTCAGCACACCGGATCATTTGAAATTTCATTATGAGTTGGGAAAGGTGGCGGTTATGAAGTAGCATAATTAGTCTTTATGTCACACGGGTAGAGAGTTAATTGGGCAATAATGGGCATAAAGAGGGAGGTACGACTAACATTGTTAAATCATATTGATACTTAATCACGTGGTTAATCAAATCCATACCTTCGAAACTGTGCGCTGGATGTCCTTCGGAGAATAATAGAACGTGTGGTTGCAGACATTGCGGAAGCCGAACTTGTGCGGTGTGCAGTCATTAAATATAATCATTATAATAGAGATGCTACAATAATTCTTTCCATTGGTGAAGCAAAAATCGTCGTGTCAAAATGGTCGGAATTATGAGAAATATCACATTACGGGTCAAATTGTCTGCATGAGGAATCGGAGCCATATCTAGAGGAGTTGATGGCGTGCAAAAAGGTCTGCTAATAACACAGGAGTCACAGCTGTAGGTCATAAAGAAATTGAAGCAGAGACGTGGCCTTCAATGTTGGAAACATCAACTAAATATAGCGGATTTGCAGCTGTCGTAAAAGATGTTGCAGCCGCCGGGAAAGATGTTGCAGCCGCCAGAAAAGATGTCACAGCTGCCGGAAAATATGTCGTAGCCTTCGGGAAAGATGTCGTAGTCACCGGAAAAGATGTCACAGCTACCGAAAAAGATATCACAGCTACTGGAAAACATGTCATGGCCACCAGAAAAAAAGGAAGAAAAATGTTAAGCGGACAGAAAGTGGCTGCGTGGGAGTGACAAGAAAAGTGAAACAGGGTCACGGCGTGTGGGAATGGAAGAAGATGAAGTTTCATAATGTGGTGGTTGTCGGAAACAGCGTTGTGGCCATCGAAAAATAGTGTCATAGCTGCCAGAAAAGGTGTCGCAGCTGCCGAAAAAAGGATGTCGCAGCTGCTGGGAAGCGTGTCGCAGCTACGACAAATTTATTTAAGGAAAAAGAGAAAAAAAAAGAAATTTGTGGTGCAGGAAGGCACATAAAAATGACTTCCGGTTGATAGGCCCAATATGACCCTCATCCTTGGGTGCTCCCCTATAAATTTTGGAAAAACAACAGAAAAAAAAGAAGATCAAGTGCAAAAAGAAAAGATAATATAACGAAAAAGAAAAAAAAACAGCAATTATTTATGTACAATGATTCATGCGTGATTCACAATGATTAATTAAAGATTGATAGAGGCAGAGAGAAATTCCTGCCCTTGTGCTAGATGGTAATCTAGATTAGTGGCAATTTGTGAGATAAATGCATCCTTTGAGATTGGTTTACGGTACAGTCGCAGCCTATGACCATTAGCAAATAATGGTACACGGTTTTCATCAATACTTACCAGGCGGACTATGCCGTTATCAAATACCCTGTTGACTAGGTATGGGCCCAGCCATCTTGTGCGTAATTTTCCCTTGAAATATCTTTTGAATCTGGAATCATATAATAATGCCCAGTCTCCCTCACAGAAGACCTTCTTTTTAATGAATCGGTCATGCCAATTGGATCTCTGTTGTTGAATTAACACTGTCTGGTCCACTGCAGCTAACCAGTTCTCGTCTAGTTCATTTAATTGATTTAATCTTCTTTTCTGGGCTTTAGTTACATCCAGGTTTACTTCAGTGGCCATATTCAGGGTCTTGATTTCAAATTCAATTGGGAAGATGGCACTTTTTCCATACACTAAATCGTAAGGAGAGAAACCTGTGGTGTTACGCTAAGTGGTGCGATATGCCCATAGTGCTTCCGGAAGCCTGTTAGCCCAATATTTACGATGGCTCTTAACTATATTGGTACGGATGGCTTTAATAAACTTATTAGTGCTTTCCACCTGGCCATTGGTTTGGGGATGGTAAGGTGAAGCTACCCTATGCTGAACATGATACTTCCATAGCAGAGCTTCAAATTGATGCGACATAAATTGCGGTCCCCCAAAATGGGTAAATATTTCACTGTATAGAAAGTCGATCACAGCCTGGTCGTTAGCCTTCACCAGAGCTACAACCTCTACCCATTTGGTCATATAATCGGTACAGACCAAGATGTAAGCTTTCTATTTGGAATGAGGGCTGATAGGGCCAACGAAATCCAGAGCCCATCTATCAAATGGTTCAATTATTGATTGAGGTTGCAGAGGCATTTGATCTCATTTGTTGGGCTGGACCATCCTGTGGTAGCTATCACAGGACTGAACATGTCTTTTTGCATCCCTAAAAAGAGTTGGCCAATAGTAGCCCATCCTCAGCGCTTTGTGTCCTGTCCTTCTCTCTCCAAAGTGTCCCCCACAAGGTTCATCATGGCAGGCCTTCAGTATATGAAAGATTTCATCTTCCCTTACACATCTTCTAATTTCAAGATCAGGACCTGTGTAAAAGAGATGACCATTTACCCAACAATACCTGGAACTTTGCTGGATTATTTTTCTCTTTTCTCTTTTAGACATATGTGCTGGAAGCTTCCCTGCAACCAAGTAATTAGTGACATCTGCATACCAAGGGGAATGAGCTAAAACTGCGAATAAATGTTCATCTGGAAAAAAGTCCTCAACAGACAAATTATCATCACTGTTAGTGAAACGAGATAAAAAATCAGTGACAACATTTTCTTTTCCAGGTTTATCTATGATGGTAATATCAAATTCCTATAATAACAAGAGACATCTAGTCACTCTGGCATTAGTGATGGGTTTGTTCATTAGATATTTAATGGCAGAGTGGTTGGTGTGCACAAATGTAGGATACCCAGTAATGTAGTGTTGAAATTTGTTAATGGAGTAGACAATAGCTAAGAATTCCTTCTCGGTGATAGTATAATTAAGTTCAACAGGGGCTAAGTTTTTACTAATATAATAAATTGCATATGGTACTTGACCATCTTGCTGTCCTAAAACTGCTCCAATGGTGATATCAGAAGCATTTGAAGAAATGTGAAAGGGTAGGGTCCAATTGGGCCCTCTTAAGATAGGAGTTGTGGACAGCTTCTCCTTAATCTTAACAAACACTGTCTGGCATGCTTCACTCAAAACAAATTGCACATCCTTCATTAACAATGAAAACAAAGGAGAAGCAAGTTTGGAAAAAATTTCTATAAATCTTCGGTAGTATCCAGCATGTCCCAGAAAACTTCGCACCTCTTTTTGAGTTGCAGGAGTAGGTATATTTTTTATCACCTTTATTTTTGAGGGGTCCACCTGAATGCCATCAACAGAGATGAAGTGCCCCAATACTACTCCTTCACTCATCATCATATGGCACTTTTTAGTACTTAAAGAGAGCTGGGTCTGTTCACAACGAGTTAAAACTTTTTTCAAATTTTCCAATGCTTCTTCAAAATCCTTGCCATAAGGAGTGAAATAATCCATAAAAATTTCCATACTGTCATTAACTAATTCAGAAAATATGCTGATTACATCTCTTTGAAATGTTGTTGGTGCATTACATAAACCAAAGGGAAGCACTCTGTAAGCAAACGTTCCCCATAGACAAGTGAAGGTAGTTTTATCTTGGTCTTCAGGAGCAATCTGAATCTGATTGTACCCGCTAAACCCATCCAAGAAGGAGAAAAACTTCTTCCCTGATAGGGTCTCGAGCACTTGAACAATAAAGGGCAAGGGAAAGTGGTATTTTTGTGTGGCTTTGTTCAGCTCCCTATAGTTGACAAAGACTCTCCATTTACCATTTTTCTTGGGTACAATTATGAGCGAGGAGACCCACTTGCTGTCTGAGATAGGATATATAAATCCAACTTCCAAGAGTTTCTGAATTTCTTCCTTCACTATGTCCCTAAGATTGGGGTTCATTCATCGTTGAGGCTGACACACAGGCCGGGAGTTTCTTTTAATATAAATATGATGGGTGCACAGGTTAGAGGGAATACCCCTCATGTCTGTATACTGCCAGGTGAATGCCCCCTTGTGTTCTTTCAAGAGACTGATCAGGCACTTCTATTCATCTAAGGAGAGGCTGGGGTTAATATTCAAGGTTTTTCTAGACTCCACCTCAATAGGAATACTTTTCAAATTTTTCAATATTGGGATTATGTGTGTGTCACCGACTAGTGCTTCCTCTGTGAGATTTTCTTGTTCTTCCTTACCCAGAGTAATGTTCAAGATTTGATAAAATTCTTTATTGACTAGGGTGGGTTCACTGATGAAGTTATTAATGGCATCGTCTTTAGTTTCATCCTTAAAATTTAAGGCTTTCCCTATAGTTAATAATGGCTGAACTCCCTCCTCTTCCTCTGGCTCCATCCAGAAAGAAGTTTTATCTTCTAGGCTCGGTCGAGCTGGAGGATAGAGAGTGAGGTTCTTAGTCTCAGTGCCATCGGATATGGTCATAGACCCAGATCGACAGCTGATGCAAGGATCAGCTGTGGCCAACCAAGGCCTTCCCAGGATCAATGGGTGTCCTCCTAGCTGCGACTTAGGTTGTAAAACCATGAAGTTAGCAGGGTACTCCCAAGAGTCAACTGAGATGATGAGATCATCCAGAATTCCTTCTAGTTTAATGGTGGATCTATCTTCCAGTTCTAAAACAGTGGGGGTTGGCCTAATATTAGTGAGCCCAAATTTTCTTATAGTCTCAATTGTCATGAAATTAATTGCTACTCCTAAATCTACTAGTATGTTGGGTATTTGTGTATGCCCAATATGCACAGTGACAGTGGGATTCCCAAGGTCATCATACTTGGCCAATAGGTTTTTTCTTGTTATTAATGCAGATAATTTCCCTATGACGTGGACAGTGGGAGGATCTCTGGGCTTCCTTCCTAGTTTCCTTGTGCATAGGTCACAAACAGTTCTAGCATAGATAGGTATGTCTTGAAGAGCTTGAAGGAGGGGGATATTAACATAAATATTCTTTAACTATCCTAAGAGGTTAAACTGAGGTTGTCCCCCTGTCCTTGGTAGCATCAATCTCTCGGGATACAGTGGTGTTGTGTTTGCAACAATTCCCCAAAATTCTAAATTTTTTTTGGGACCCTCCTTTGTTTTGGATTAGCATGTTTTTCTTCCCAACTTTGATGCAATGATTTCTCAGAATGTTTGTTTTAATGTCTGGGTTGCTCTACTTACTACCTTGGAGAGCCTTTGGAAACCAGCCGAATTGCTGTTGTTGAACGTACTTGAAGCTTGTTGAAATCGAAAGTTGTTTTGTTTTGGTTTTCCGCTGTTGCGGCTGGTTTTAAGTTTTCACCTCCCGATTGCAGAACCTTTCGACTGCCGACCCTTTTATTTACGGCGGGCACTTTTTGATTGGGCATTGGACGCTCTTTCAATCTTTTATCCCACCGTTGTGGATGGGATTTTTATGTTGACTTCCGGTTTTCTCCTGACTTACGTGTTTTTTGACTTTTTTCGACTGCTTTCAAGTTTTAAGTCAGAACCTTTACCATGTTATTTTTTCCCCATTCCGGAAGGTTTTGAGCTTTTGCCATCCGATTCGAAAGCCTCCCAGTGTCCGACGCATGTAACAAAATCGGAAGCTTTCAGTATCTTTTCTTCCGCCATTGTGGATGGTTTTGAGCTTTCACCTCCCGATTGGAAAACCGTCCGACAGCCGATCGTCCAATTATTGCCCGCCATACGTGTATACCCGACTCAGTAGACGTTGTGCTCGTCCACCGTTGTGGAAGGCAGATTGCTCCCAGCATCCGATGCGAAGAATTCTCCGATGCCCAATTTTTTGTCTCCTCGCACGTGTGAGAGTTTATATATACGGGGACGACAGTTTGGTTTTTATATTGTTATTTTTCGCTGTCGAGCACCATTGCATTGAGCTGTCGTCCTCTGGAGGGAGTGAAGGTTCCCGCTGTCGCTGTAACAACTTCCAGGTGGCAGGGGTAAATTTCTGACCATTATCGACTCACCATATTTGCCGGTTACTAGGTAGGCCTTTTGGTCGTTTTCCTGTTACACTTAAATTATTAATGGTTTTCTCCCATAGTTTGGATGTTCCCAGTGGTTTCCCTCATTCAGCTAGGTCTTAATCTTATATGAGTGGCAATTTTATCTTTTTGACCATGTGGGGGGGGGGGGGGGGGGTTAAGCTTCTGTGCAGTTCTATCTTGTCACCCTATTTAGTTTACTGCCTCGCATGCATATGGTTTGAGGGGTTTCGGCACAGACGGCCGTTATTCCGTCTACGCCAAACCTCCCTGCACAGTCATGATAGGCAGGGGATAGACATGTCTGAGGTTTTCTTTAAAGGTTTTGGTCGACTGTTGTTTCCATGGTGCGTTACCCGGCCTTTGAGCCTTAGCCGTTTCACCTACGTGTTTCTGCGTGGCCTCGCCGAAGCTTAATGTTGGACCTGTAGTTTGCTGGGGGGATAGGTTTTTGAGAGGTTTTCACGGTCGCTAATGTTGTTCCCTCACCACTCGAACCCAGCCGGTGTTGCTCGCGCCATCACGCACAGCTCTGTGGTGCTCAGCCACCTAAAATCCTAGCTGGTTAAAGGGGATGTGTCGCCATTACAGTGCGGGTAGTGTTTTTATGGAAGCGTCATGTACAGAAAGTGAAAATAATTCCCGCAAAATGTATAGTCAAGTTAGTGTAACTATTCCGTCGTAAGCCGCATGAGTCTTCATTAGTCTTGCTTGGGTCTGCTAGGATTTATGGTTAAAATGTTGACTAGCACGAGCCTTCGCTATGTTTGCTATGAAATAGAATAATAGCTGAATGTTGCACCTTGCATATGATATACATGTTTGTTTCAATGGATTGCTTTCATGGGAAAAGTGGCATGTGGCAGAATAGTGTAGATTTAATACTGGCGTGAGTATGGTTGATAAGCTTAGTATTATGCTGCAGCAGTAGATTGCTCACTTTATTGCACAGGACTGAGTTTGCTTCATATAGATTAGGTCATAGAAAATTGCACCCTAGTCTCGAGGCATTATAGGGCTGAATGATGTATGCGTTTGTTGCAAGGAACATTATCATACTATACATAGGAAAATAGCACATTGCACAGTATTGCATGCTAGTTCGATTATTCAGCCCGAAGGGCTTATGTCTTAATTTCATTGACTGGTTACAGTCATGATACACTTGAGAAAGAGTAAATTGCTGCACAATGTCTGCAATTCGAATTGCTTAATGTCACAATGTTATACATGGCAGGAGGAACTTACAATGTCCAAAAGACAAAAGAAAAAGGCCCCAGTGGTGGAAGAAGTGCCACAAGCAGAAGCTGAAACAAAGACATAATATATATATGGAGACACTCAATGTGTCTCTAGTGTTGAACCCGAATATTAGTGGGGGGATGTCTATAGACTCATCACCAGAAGAGAGGTGCCTGATATGGAGCTGGAAGAGGAACCCATCTACGCCAACATCGAAAGATCAGTACTCATGAAGGTCGCCACTAGACCGAAACTCTTCCCATGCTCCGAAGTCATCAGATGGATTCTACCTCGAGCAGATGTCTCAACAATGATTCTGAAGGATGTTAATGATCAAGGTTATGTTGCGTACAACCCTAGTTATGTAGCCTTGGCTTACCATCTGCCGGAGCCCGAAGTGTTCGTGTCTGATGACTGGTTGAGTAGCATTAAAATGGACCTGATAGAAACCATGAAAAGAATGATGCTAACAGGGAAACTTTTCAGGCCCAGAGCAACGAATGAGTATGATACAGCGAGTCTAAGGGCTCCATACAGATTCATATCTTTGATGCTCAATAGAATATTTGGAAGAGCTCATGGCAGGTTGTTCAAGCTGGAATGGATACCTCTCATCTTTCATGTGGCCACCGATGGGACAATCTTCAACTGGCCTAGCCTGGTTTCAAACAGTCTGTGTGCTTGCTTAGCCGCAGCCCAGGGGGGAGAGACCCGAAAAAAGTCTGAGTTTTACATGAGCTCGATACTTATAGACTGCATACTGTGTCATAAGCCCTTCCCGGGTCTCAGATGCATCTGGGACAGGGAGAGAATGCCTATCTACGCAGCTTACAAACCTTTGTGGGAACATGTTTACCATAGCCACTATAGAGAAGTATGCGAACAGTTCATTATGCCGTTACACACCCTCATTTTTCTGAAGGAATGTGACTGCTTGTCGGAGGGGGCCATGAAAGTAATAGAAGAATACGCAAACTATTACTTGACAGAAAATGGCATGTATTTCAGAATGTTTGGTGGCTCAAAAGCCCATTCCCTGCTACCAAAATACGCAACCGACTATATTTTCCATAAGGAGGTGGTCAGGCAAGTTTTCATCAATGGAATAGGCAAATTCATGTTTGAACACAAGAAGACTGCTTACCCCCCTTTGCCATTTAAACTTGGAAGCTGCAGATTTGCTAAAGTAAAATAGGCTGATGAATTTGTAGCAGAATTAGAGAAATTCCATTTTGGCAGGATGCCATTCCAGAGGAGTGATTCCCAAGGTAAGGTTGCGGATCATTGCAAAGAACATAAGGTTCACTTTGAGTATACTCATCACTTTGATAAGGAAGAATCTGTCTTTCGAAATGCCCCTAACTTGATAGCTCTAAGAAGAAGATTCAAGCCAAAGATCACCACTAAAGGTGGAAAAGGGGCTGAGCAAGCCAGAGTTGAGGAAGAGGCCAAAAGGAGACAGGAGGAAGCCTAGAAGCTAGCACAGGAAGCTGCAGGATGGCTTCATAGTGAAGAAGAAGAAAAAAGAAAAGCTTCCCAAGAAGCAACCAAAGAGGCTGAAGAAGTAGCTAGGAAAGCAGCTGAAGAAGTGAAGAGAAAGCTAGATGAGGAAATGAGAAGGCAGGAAGCAGAGGGCGAGAAGCTGATAGAGACAGGACAATCAGCTACTGAGGGGCAGACCCAAGAGATAGAAAATCCATAGCTCCAGGATCCACAAGTGCCTGCTGCCGACACTTTGGTGGTCCCATCGCTCAGAATAGTTCCTTTTGTCCAGGAAAAGGGCAAGGAAATCCCTGATTTCAATACGGTGTATTATGATAGGGATACCAAGAGAATAATGAAGAGGACAGAAAAAAGGGTAGAGGCAGAAGGAATGGCTGGCAAAATGATAACGGATACGGCTGTGATGATAGGAATAGACGTAGATCCAAGGCTTACCATAAGGGCCAGGACTACAATACTACATGCTTCAGAGGATAACATAGACAAGGTGATGACTAAACTGGAGTCATACAAGAAATATTCTGAGCAGCTGAAGGATACCCTGAAGAGAGAAAGAGAGGAGGGAAATAAGTTAAAGCGCAAATTTGAGCACGTACAGAGGGATATGAGGACTGCTGCAGCTGAATTTCAAGTTCTACGTGAAGAGAGACAGGCTCAGGCGGCTACACAAGAACACCTTGAGCAAGTGCAAGCAGAAGAACAAGAGTTGAAGAAGGAGAAGGAGTTGTTGCTGCGAAAGGTGGAGGACCTAGAAGAGAAGATGAAGATCCTTGAGCAGGCAAATGATTTGCATTCCCAGGAATTGACAAAGCAACATCAAGAGAAGCTTGCCTCTCTGACCGCTGATCTAGAGGCAGCAAAGGAATAGCAAGTAAATCTGCAGCCTTTCAAGGAATATATCATGGCTCAGAAAGCTAAAATGCTATAG
>LPNX010249883.1:137653-153606 GCA_001517045.1 Pseudotsuga menziesii | reverse complement strand
ATGTTAGCGCATTGAGAGATATGAAGCCTTAATTATCACAATCATAAGTATTAATAAAATAAAACAATGACCAATCATACCTTGGTGGTTTGAAGAGTAAAGTTGGGGTAAAACATTCAATTGGCATGCTCAATGGGGTAGGATAGAACAAGAAGAGGTAATTAAGGGTGGTCAAAAGAGGCCATTTCTGGGGCCAACACTTGGTACCATATTACAACACTTTATAATATGCCTCTCTAAACTTTAAATAATAATTATAGTTTAAACGATTGCTAATTATAGCCTAAACAATTAATCATGCTTAATTCTTATTATCAATCCCTCTTTAGAAATACCATTTGTTTTAAATATATAAGCATATTTAGGTAAAGGGTTGTATATTTAACAAGTGAAATGCCTTTAAAACTAGGTCATCTTAGCCACTTTGGGCCTATAATTATCATTGGAATTCCTTAAATATTAAGGAAACATGTGTATCCTAAATCATTATGAACTTTTATCTGTTCATCCCATCTCCACCATTATAAAATGATTATTAATGATGATTTACTTTTTTCCAAATATCTATTATTATTTTTGTATGATTTTTTTTCACATCAAACAGTATCAAAGCAAAGATAAATTTGGACTATGTTTGAAAAAATGCCTCAAACAATTGAGGTCGAAAGGTAGAAAATGAAGAGAGAAATCTAAAATGTTGAGGGGCTATTTAATCTGTGAGAATATGGTGTATATATTGTTAGATAAACAAAACCCAAAATGAATTCATTTCAAACCTAATGAAAAACATAATGTCATAGCATGTGAAAAAGGAAAAAATATAAGGTTGAAGATCCCTAATAAACCTAGGTATAGAAAGTCAACATCTTAAGCTACATTGAATGGAAATGAGGGAAGAACATCTCATATCTTGCAAATCAATTTGAATTGAACTCAAATTATTATTTAAATCAAGTTCAAAATATCATTCATTTGAATCAGAATAGTGAATAATGATTAACATGTTAAACATTTTTAAGGAGAGGCAGGTGCAGGTGGGATCATATTTGATCTAGGAGGAAAAATGATCCATTTCTATGTTTGGGGTTTGGGTCAGAGGACAAATAATCAAGTAGAATGGGCCTCTTTAATGCAAGGAATAAAATAATGACAAAGTTAAATATTAGATATTATCAAGTCTTTGGAGACCCTTGGATTGTTATCCAAAAGATACGGAACATTCAAGCAAGACGAAAAAACTAAGTGAAAAGATTCCAAAAGGAATTTTAATATTCATATTGGACCTATCCGAAGTCCTATTTTTTCATGTTAAGCAACAGAACAATCAAACAACTGATAGATTTTCCAATATAGGTTCAAGGCTCAAACAAGGAGTTATAAGTGTTATTCTTTCTCAACCTTATACTCATAGGATCTCATGTATCCATGCTTAACAAATTGGTCAACTCATTCAACCTTTGAGGATAGTCAAAACATCTTACCTCAAGATCGATTTTGGGGGTGTCAGGCCCACTTGCTCCCACTCACACTTTCTAAAGGAAACATGCACCACCACGATGAAGGACTGGCATCGTGGTGGTTTATTGCAAGGCAGAGTAGTTGGTTCTTAATTAGCATTAAAATCTCGAGTCTGGATCTCTCCTTTTCCACCCTTGTACTCATGCTAAACCATGTGAAGGGTCGTATTTTGGATATGTAAAATCTGTCATATGAGTTAGAGTAGGTTGGATTTTGAAGTTTGTATACCCCTTTCAATTATATTTTTAGTTTTGGGAGGTGAGGCAAGGCGCAAATCTATTGATAATTTAGAGCCTGCATTCATGCTTACAGAGGACGATGCATGGGGAAGAATGATGGGATAAATCATGGAGTTGAAACATATAAGAATATATTATAAGAGGAAGAATAAAGGGACTAGAAACCTTTTTTTTTCTTTTTTTTCATATTAGCAAAGAACTAAATGGAGGAATATTTATCGTGTACTTATCTTGTTTAGCTTTACTTTTTGAACTTCTATAAGCAGACTTGTAAGTAATTTGTATACTTGTTTAATACAAAACCTTTCTCATTTTTGAAATATGTTAAACATATTTAATTTAAGCATATCTATGTGACTAATCAATGATATATGTGATGAATGAAAATGCATATAAAAGGAGAATCTGTGTTCTCTTTTTAACAAGCTAGATTCCTTCAAAACTAAGGATTCCATAGCTTCTTTAATCATGCTTGGTTTATCACCTTTTTAAGGAAACACAATCATACAAATTCTTTCCTCCGTTCTCAAAGTAGCAATGCATCCTATCTCATTCTGTTTGTGTGGGTGATGCCTCTATCTACGATTATATAATATTTTCTTTAAAATATTATTAATAATGAGTTATTCTTTGTACTAATACTTTATTATTATTTTTATATGAATTTTTTGCACATTAGGTGATATTATTTTTTATAGGAAATTTGTGCACATTACCAGGTATCACAAGAAGGATGAACTGGAATTAGTTCAAAAATAGGTTCATGCCTTCAAAGAACAAATCTAAAATGTTGGTTGGAATTAATATAAAAATAGCTTCATGTGTTCAAAGAACAAATCTAAAATGTTATGGGGATATTAAAATTTAAGACATAAAGTCAGATTTAGATGACCCAACTCTCAAAATTAATCCAACTGAAAGCAACTTAATGAAACACATAAAAGGTAACATGGAATAAACAAGAAACAAGAAAATTAATTGCAACATATTCATCTTAAAAATAGTCAACAATATGAGCAAGAAGGACTTGAGGTGGAGGGGATTCCTCTTGATAGCATGCATATCGATCTAAAAAAAAATTTCACATCAACAAGAGTGGAGAGAACCCACTTAGGTATATATTGTGACCTATCAGAGTGAAGAGTAACTAGGATAGGTAAATCATGTAAGGTGTTTCCATTGTTACTGAATAATGGAGTCAAACTCTGAGAAGCATCTGCAAGATGAACATTGGATGAGTCATTAACGAGAGTATCCTAAAAAAGTGAAGATGCATATGCAACAATAAAATTAGATGAATTATCAATAAGGTTCACATCAAATATACAATTCTTCTTATTTACTATAGAAGGAGTTCTTGAGAGAATACTTGACATAAAAGTAGATAGAGCACCAATATTATACTACGATAAATAAGGGTCCATTAAAACATGGAAGGAATATTTTATAAGAGAACCAACTACATGGTGAATAGATGAAGCATGATCCATGAAAGCACACTGAGATCCAGCTAAAAGAGATATATCCTAGTGAGTCGAGCATAAACCTTGTTAAAAATAACCATTTTAAAGTTAATCATTATGTGAGTGGTGGAATCCTAAAATTTGTATACCTAAAAAGTTTAATTGTAGCTAACCATATTGTTGTAAGATTCGAAGTCTAGAGATGATGTTGTGTTTATTCTTTCACTAAAATCATTGGCCCATGCACTAGATCCAAACATTTTGAATACTTAATAGAAGGCTTGCCACCGTATCATTTATCATAATGATTCAAACTTGTGACATCAAGAGTATGTGTTTTATTGATGATATGAGTTGCACAAACAAATGCCTTTTTCTAAATGAAAGCTTAATTTTGTGGATTGAAGGATGTAGTGAGCCATCTTCATGATATCCCTATTATTTCATTTTGTTATTCTATTTTGTTGTGGAATGCAAGGAACCATTCTTTACAAAGAGATGCTTCCTAAGACAATTGATATATATTCACTTATGTCATTAATCCTAAGACAATTGATATATATTTTCCTTGATTTTCCACAAGAGATTTGAATACATAGAAATTTCCAAACACCTCATCTTTATATTAAATGGTTTATACCCAAAATGTAGGAAAAATCATCAATAAAGTGAGGAAGAACTTAGCTACCCTAATAGAATATGTAACCATAGGACTACATATATCATTGTGTATTAGTGCAAGAGGTTGAGAATGGCACCTTTATTTTCCCTTAAGAATGGAATAATAATGATTTTTCCCATTACATATCACTCATAGACACTGAGTGGTTTCCATGGAGGACCATCGACCATTTGTAGTTGACACATACATCACAAAGACTCGTAATTCCGTGAGTGAAATTTTGATTCCATAACATGTTGATGTCATCACCATTGGTTACCATTGACACAAACCATTTTTCCTTAAGGAAGAAGGATTCTTACCCTAGTTGTACATATGATCAGATTCACCACAATGTCACGTCCCCTCCCCTCCGAGAGGATGCTACTGCGTAATGTTGCTATCCTTTAAGAGGGGATCTAAGTCCCATGAAATGCATTGGATATAAAAACATACACAAATATATAATGCATGCACAAGCATTCAACGTGTTCATATAATTCATTAAAACAAATATAGTTGCAGAATTTAAATACACAAGAAATACTTATCTTGAGAAAGAGTTTTCCAGCAACCGAGTATGTCACTGGAACGTTCCACCCATCCATAAACCAGTTTTCTCATCAATCTCTCAGCGTCACTTCCACCCCCGAGCTGGGAATGATTCCCATAAGAAATAAGGGAACAACATCAGGTTCACACATAGCCAAATACATGTCAAAATCCAACTAAGCCAAAACTAAATTTGGGTTTATCAGGCTCCTAAGGAGGTGGAATGGTTGAATTGATAAGCTAGTGAACTTAACCACAAAGCTATGGACACCTACACAAGATCTGCCTTGGATTTTCAAACACCTACACGGCCAACACAAGGAAGCATTCCCTTCTCTGCTACAGAGTCCCTTAGGCTATGCCTTCCCTTTCAGTACTCTTCAAGGTGTGCAAGAAAGAAATAACCATCTCCTCTTATTCTCTCTGTGTGGTTCCTTTCTACACTAGGTTTATCAAGCTAATTCTTCCCTCTTCCACTCCAAACCAGTTCAAACCAAAACAAGGGATGCACACACAACAAAATGCAAGTTCTAGGTTTGAGGAAAAATGTCCCAAGAGCCCAAACAAAAATGGAACAAGGGGAAAACAACCCTCTGATAGAAAATTTGATTTCAGAAATGTTTAATGGCTTCACATGGGAGAAAACAACCTCTACAAACCCTCAGATCATGGATCTATCTTCCCATTTACTATAAAACACAAAAAATGAATTTCTAGGCATGGAGAAATTGAAGAAACAATAATAATTAGTGAGGAAGACAACCCAACCATTGAGCATTACAAAAAATACCTCCCTACAATGGGGAAAATGAAGGAAAAAACAAAAAACATGAATGAAAACACACAGGAAGCTCTAGTTGTCTGAGACAGCCGTAACGTGAATGGAAGATGGGTGAGGAAAACACTCAGGAGGTAAAAAATGGGTGAGGAAGAGGAGGACATCCATGCATTATGGAATGGGCATGCATTTGTGGGTTTTTACATGCCCAAGAAGTCAAAACACGTTTTCCAAAATCTGATGGATTCTTAAATTGGAATTTTGATTGCCATACTCTTCCCATCCCCATGCATTAACTAAATCAACCAATTTCTGGAAGAAATAAATGATTGGGCATAAAAGACAAAATGGGTGGTTGAGATTTTGATGGGTTCTTCCTTTGACATTTGGTTAAACATTGTTGGCTCAAGGGTTTGAATTATTTCCCCTATATTCCTTATGAAATCATGCCCCCATCTCTTTAATGTTGCATTGACATAGCTGGTTGTGGGTATTTTAATTAAATTGCATTTTTACATGATGTCCAAATTTATAATGTGCCCGGCTAGCACGAAATACCATTGGCATCGATTTTAATTGTCGAAACATAAAACACTAAATCGATGGTGGGGATTTTTCCATTAGATCCATACCACAATTAAATAAAATATTTACATCATATACAATTTAATGCAAATGGGGTCGAAACCGGGGTGTTACATATCTGGATGCACCAACTTTGAAACATCATTCATTCCCTTTACAACATGGTGATTTGGACAAAATTCCACCTTTTTATTAGTGTGTGTAATGTAGCAAATATAAATAAATTTTGGTCCAAGAGTTGGAACATTAAGAGCATATCCAAACTTAGTTTATAATTACAATAGTAAACATGGGAATCATATGACATTCTACACTCTTCTATAATGTATCCTATTTAGCAAAAAGTGAAAAGATTCTTGGAATATTTTGTATTTTGGGCATAATGTTTTGCTTGTAACTCAGAATTGGGTGGAATTTAGACCATTGGAAAGGTATTGAAATTATATACAACTTTTTAGTTTTTAGTTTTTCCTAATTCCTTACCGTTTGTCCAGGACGGGAGTTTTACTAACAAATCATCTTTTAAAAGATGTTTTTAAAAAAACATCTCTTAAAAGGTGCTTTGTTACTAAAATGCCCTCCCCGGACAAATGGTAAGGAATTAGGAAAAATGAAAAACATAAACTTTGTAGAGAAATTCAATGATTTTCCAATGGTCCAAATTATTCCCAATTCCAAGTTACGAGCAAAATGTTATTCCCAAAATACGAAAGATTCCTGGAATATTCTGGTCTTTTTTCAAATATGATACATTTTGGGAAAAATAAAACCTTATATGATCGATAGAAAAAAATATCACCATAATTCTGAAATAGCCTCCTCATAAGTGGGCTACAAAGAGATACGTTTGGTGCACTAGAGAGAGAACAAAGTCCAAGAACAAATTTGATGAATATATACATTCACAATTGAGCCCAAGAAAAATGCCAATTTCCAAGCGGAAGAATATAAAATATAAGTGCCCCCATGCTTAACACACTTTGTATAATATATCAAGAAGATTGCGAGATGATATTATGCAAATGAGACAGGAATTTTTTTATTTATACATAAATCAATTGAGGTATCCTCCTAAGAGGGGTTATGGGACCAAATTACAAGGACACAACAAAAGATGGTTATCAAGCCTATATATCAAGGCTGAATTGGGGTGAGTTAACCATAAACATAAACAACAAATGAAATAAAATATGAACATAACCATCGTTGGAGGTTTTGCAGTCATGTGGAAACATATCAGAGTGTGATTTGGTTGCCATTGATGTAAACATAGTTCCAAGCATATGATCCAGATAAGTAGAAGACTCAGAAGAATCTTAGAGAAGATTGATGGTGGTAAGGACATTTCGCTAAAGAATAGTGAGGAAGATAAAGTAGGGGTCAACTTGTGAAATTGGAAATAAATCATTGTAAAGGAGATTGAGCTCAACGAATGAGGTTGATCCTGAACTATATCAATGGGTGTGAGGCATTTCGTTGGGTGAACTAGCACAGAGGAATTAAATCCTGGCGGGCACGATAGTTTATGAAATATGGCTTATGTTAGTTGAAGTCCACCATTGATCTAAATCTAATGGTTGTTAGTCCATTTCATTGATGAACCACCAAGGAGGTTAATTACAGGAGATGGGAGCAAAATTTTAATGTAATATTCTCTATAACATTTGGAGTCCACTGTAGATCAGCATGGATCCATATCCAACAGTTATCAATCATTTCACTCGTTCAAAATGGGAAGTGAGTTAACACAGAGGTTGGACGCGAAATTATTGTGCGAACCAAAGTTTGCAAGAAAATATGTTGAACATATTCGACGGTCAGGAGTGATCCCACACAAGAAATCAATAGTCAAGAAGAAATATGCAAAGTTTGAAAGGTAATCGGATGAAAAAATCCAACGGCTAGGAGTGATCCCGCACAAGAAATCAATGGTCAAGATAAAATCTGCAAAGTCTGAATGATAATCATATGAACAGATCCGACGGTCAAGAGTGAATCCGCACAAGAAATTGATGGCATGGAAGGAGTTTTTCAAGATGAAGTTGGAAAGCAGAAAGTCTGGAAATTGTTCAAAAAAATGTTGAAAACCCGAGATCCACATCCTACACTGGATCTAAGATTGACAGTTAGGAGAGGGTGCACAACGAATCAATGGCACGGAAAGCGTTTTGCAAGCAGAAGTCAAAAATAAAAAAGTCTAGAATTTATTCAAACAAATGTTGAAAACCCAAGATCCGCATCCCGCACCGGATCTAAGATTGATGGTCAAGAAAGGGTGCACAAGAAATCGATGTAGCAAAAGGATTTTTTCAAGTGGAAGGAGAAATAAAAAAATTATGGAATTTGTTTAATGAAATGTTGAAGACCTAGGATCCGCATCTCCCACCTGATCTAAGATCCATGACAGGGAAATGTTGCACAAGAAATTGACGCTGCAGATTGATTATGCAGAAAAGGATGTGTGGGAGATGGAAAGAGGAAATCACAGAATGATATCAAGAAAAATCACATATCCAATATCCGATTTTCTTCTCAAATCAATGGTCACAGAGAGCTCGAAGAAGATCAATGGTGCGGAATGATTGGTACGGAACTAGTACTGTAGAACTAGAACTACAGAACCAAGAGTGTGGAAACTCTACTTTGTTGCAGAAAATGACAATTACGGAAGAATCCAAATGATGAAGATATGTTGCAGAAACTCATGACGACTCAGTGATTGGAATCCTTGTCTATCATAAGGCATCGGACGGTTTGATGAGTTATGGAAATGGACCGTCAGGAATATGAATAGGTAAAAGGGTTTAAGGATAGATATGTATAAAAAGGATGTGTGTGATGAATATATGGGTGCACTCTCTGCAGGAAGATAAGTTGGTGCATGGATCATTATTAAAGTGGGGATTGCAGAATGACAGAGGACTCTGATTTCTTTCAAGTAGATTAGAACATAGTTAGTTTTCATTTATGTTTTTCTCCATATTGTAATGAATATGTTTGAACAAGGGTGGTAGGGTGGTTCTAGAGAAAACATGTTGTTTTCTTTGTACAAGTTGGAGCCTGTACAAGTGGAATTTGGTGCTTCCATCCAGTAGTAGCTTTAGAATTTTATTTTAGTAGGTGCTAAGAAAAACATGAGGGTTGGTGCTCTCCACAAGAAAGAATTTGTAAATAGAGGTTGCAGCCTCATTTGAGTAGGTCCTCAAATAAGGATGAATATTTGTATGTTTCTATCATGTGTATGTGATTGATGATCATCATTCCTTCTGTTATACATGCTACGTTATCATAACTGTAAATCTGTACTCAGTAATAATACTTTAAATATTAAAAATGGTTTAAGCTTTAGAAGACACTGATTGACCAGCCCCACCTCTCAATGTGCCATTATGTCTAAAAATTGGTATTAGAGTGAGGCCTTCATCATGAGCCTAACTAGCTTGAAGGAGATCCTTATACACATCGATTATTTAGAAAATGGAGCACCTCTCTTTGATGAGAATGTATATGTTATATGGAGTGTAAATATGAAGTGGTACTTGCAATCAGCTTGGTATGATTTATGGAGTTCAATTGTAAATGGTTATGTCCCTCCAAAGAAAGTGAAATCGACAACTCAGAAAAAAGCTAGAAGTTGTAACTCAAAAGCCAAGGAAATTATACTAGACAGATTATCTGATCATGTAAAAGGAAGGGTATGAAAATGTGTCTTAGCTAAAGAGATTTGGGACAAACTAAAGGATCTATATTCAGCTGAAAGACAAGAAACTGAAGCCAGTACGATCAAATACTTGAGGAACTCAATCAACCATGAAGGTAAAGGCTCTCCTAAACACTATGTCTGTAATAAATCAAAATGTGACGATTTCTCTCATATGAGTGAAAAAGTTGATGAAGGTATTGTGGATTGTGAGGTAGAACTTGTAGCTGTGCTAGAAGAGATTGATGACTTAGTAAATATGATAAAAAAGCAAGCTGAATAAAACTGTCAAGAAAGAAAAGTAGCACAACTACTTGAATAATCCATGTTAAGACAATTAAATGACAAAGAAAAGGTATGTAATACTTAAAAATATGAAATTGATTCCATGAAAGAAGAAATAAAAAGATTAAGCATGTGTCAAACTCTAGTAGCTAAATATGAAGGAAGTCTTGAACAAAATAAGAAAGAACTCTCAGAACTCAGAGAAGAAAACCATTCTCTAAAGGATCAACTGCAAAAATATCAAGAGGAATGTCAAGGCTTGATAAGACAAATTGGAAACAACCTTGAAGAATACCTAAGAAGGAAACTCAATATGAAAGTTGAAATCTTCCAAAGACAGGAACATGAAATTATTTCTTTAAAAAGTTTGGTCAAGGAAAATGATGAGTTAATAACTAAGCCAAAGTTTGGAAAAGTTTCTATGATATTGGATCACATTCTCAGCCATCAAAGATCTCCACATGACAAGACTGGGATAGGATTTGACAAGTCACATAAGAATTCTGAAGAAGGAGAAAGTCCCCAACCATCTCAAGGAAAAATTGAAGAGAAATCTAGAAGTCATAAAGACAATAGAGAAATGCTCAACAAGGATCAAGAAGGACACAATTAACAAAAAGTTTTATGTTACAAAAGGGACTATATAATTCCAGATATGAATTTTTTTTTAATGGTTATTGCTATGCATGTAGTGGTTTTGGTCACAGGGCTATGGATTGCACACTCCATGGAAGAGGAAGTGTTGGAATTCAAATTAACACAATTAGATATTGAACATGTAACCAAATTGGGCATTTTGTTGCTAACTACCACACATTGAGATGCTTCACCTCTGGTGGATTTGGTCATAAATACCAAGCTTGTGCAAGTCCAAGAAGACAATCAATGAGTATTATTTAATATCCATTTGCAAGGAAAGTAGATGAATATTGGAAGAAGAACAATGTAGAAAGATGTGAAGACCAAAGGACAAATGATCATAGCCAAAGACATTCTCAAGTATGGATGAAAGATGGCTGCTATATGGCAAGCCATGGTTGAGTTCTTTCAAAGACCTTGATACATCTTGAGCCCATGAAATTGGAGGATGGACTCAAGGAAATTGGATGTCTACTACAAGTAAAATAACATGTCCTAAGATGGGGTTGCAAACATTGATAGAAGGAAGGAAGGAAAACATTGATGAAGTTTGGTAAATCAGAGGTATATATGTTGGAACAACTTGAAGGAGTATCTTCTAATATTCAGTGGTTCAATATCAAGCTTCGAACCATGAAGTGGTGTATACTATAAGTTTTAAGAGTAGAATTGAATATCTGTAGCAGCAAGAAAGATAATTAGGAGAAGAAGGATGAAGTCTGAAAATGTTTGTATGTAGTTTGTGAAGGATTATGATATAAATAAAATCTAATCATAGATATGAACAATATGGTGACTAGAGAAGAAGACTTAGGAACAAGACACAACTGTTGTTAATAACAACTGAAGGGTGATTGAAGTGAGCTCGATATATAGAAATTCCAATAGCATTGTCAAGTGGTCAAAAGCTTTCCTTTTTAAATTTGTAGATATATATTTGGATTTGGATAAATCATTGAACACAAGGTCCATGATCGATGATGCACATTTATGAAGAATTAAATTAAATACTTGAGAAGTTCCTTAAGGAGTGAAAAAAAAACATATTGATGACAATGATGAAAATGGACCCTATACAGCCCAAATAAGTGTAGAAGTCATTTCCATAGCAACAAAGGAAGCAACAAGCTTGTATGAAGACAATGCATAGAGGTTCAAATCATTGAGATAAGATTCATATTAGATGATGCATTTGATAGAAGCAGACAAGACAAAGGCACCCAGATTAAGAGTGCTAATTGATAAGGCGAGTAAGAGTATTTTCCTATGATCTCATGGACTCTCTCTAGTTGAAACAAAATAAAGTGAAGGGATTATTTTGATGCATGCATACCTTTTATGAATTTACTAGATGATTGATTCATTTCTTAAGAGAAGCCGATAGTATTTTCATGAGAAGACTTGTTGAAAATCTACAAGGACGCCAAAGTATATAACGGACCTGTGTCTAAACACAAATTGAAGATGATAGACACATGTTCGAGAAAATAAACTGAATAATTAGATGAAAAGGATAAGACCTCTGAAACTATTGGGAGAAATTTTGATTTTTGCATGCAATCACAGTGAATACATATGATTTTACTTGTTTCACTCAAAAGTTTAGAAATCAAGTATTCTGACAAGACTCTTGAAGGCCAAATCTTGTGAATGATTTTGAAGACATATCTTAGATCTACATATGACTGAGGAATTTTGGCTGTGGTGATTTCTGTTTTTCTGGAGTAGTAGATTGATGATGAACATGGGCAGGAAGATGACCTGATTATGATAGATTCAAGACAAGTTTCTGGACATATTGAATATAAGTCCGATGAAGTAGAATTGATGATAAGAACATTGCATGATAACTACTTGGCAAGAATCAATTATGAAGATAACCCCAAGCATGAATTCAGACTAGAGAAGATAAAGAAGAGACATAATGTTGCTTAAAAGAAATGATCTCTAAATTTGGGTAGCTAAAGGTGTTATCTTGGGACAAAGATGGTATAAAAGAATTGATTGTTGAACAAACTATGCCTTGATATGAGAAGTCTCATGATCGTAACCACAGGGGTTGATCAAATTGTCTTGAAAATTGACAATGAAAAAAATTAGTTCTGAATATGATGAGCCAACAAGCAAAAAGGTGAAGACATGGCAATGAAAGACAAAGAAGAAAGGCTCGATATATTTATCCACTACAGAAGTTGAATACATTGTTGCTACCACCTGTTGTACTCAAATAGTTTGGATGATCTGGACACTAGAAGATTTGAAAAACAAACTACTGATATCTTCACTAAACCCTTACCTAAGACATAGTTTGAGTACCTACGCCAGAAGCTAGGTATCATATCTTATTCCAAATAAATTGATCGCTTTGATAGGGGGAGCTATGCTATAGAGTCTTCTTTGACATTGATGTTAAAGGGGAGGAATTTGTTTGTTACAGATGACAAACAAATTGATGATTAAAAGTACAATATGCATCCAGAAGTTGAAGATTGACATCAATGCCAAATGGGGATATTGTTGGAGGTTTTGCGGTCATGTGGAAAAAAATCAGAGTGTGATTTGGTTTTCATTGATGGCAACATAGTTCCAAGCATACAATCCAGATAAGCAGAAGACTCAGAAGAATCTTGGAGAATATCGATGAGCATAAAGACATTTCGCTCACAGAATAGTGAGGAAGATAAAGGAGGGGTGGGATTATGAAATTGGAAATAAATCACTGTAAAGGAGATCAAGCAAGGATGATTTTAAGGAACCATACTTATTTAAAAGTGTATAAATGTTGGAGAATCTTACCAATTCTTAAAAAGTCAACTATAAAATGTTTGGCAATATTTTACAAAAAAAATAAATTTCCAAGGCTTTTGTATCGTTTATATAATAATTTGGCGATTTTTAGGGTGAAAAACGTTTACCCCATCAAAATTGGGAAAAACAAGGCTTCAAACAAAGAAAAATGGCGAATCTTTTTTGGAGAAAAACCCCTAAAAATTGCCCATGGGCTAAATTTTTCCCCTACAATTATCCCTGAGATCGAGCTCAATGGATGAGGTTGATACCAAAGCAAATCAACGGTTGTGAGGCATTTGATTGGGTGAACAAGCGCGAAGGAAGAAAATATTCACAGGAGCGATAGTTTATGAAATCTTCCCTATGTTGGTTGAAGTCCACTGTTGATCTAAATCTTATGACTGCTATTCCATTTCACTGATGAACTAGCAAGGAGGTTAATTACAAGAGATGGGAGTGAAATTTTAATGTAATATTCTCTATAACATTTGGAGTCCACCGTAGATCTGTGTGGATTCAGATCCAACAGTTATCAATAATTTAGCTCGTTGAAATAGGAGGTGAGTTAACACAAAGGATGGGTGCAAAATTATTATGAGAACCAAAGTTTGAAAGAAAATATGTTGAACAGATCCGATTGTTAGGAGTGATCTCACACAAGAAATCAACGATGAAGAGAAAATACACAAAGTTTGAAAGGTAATTAGATGAACAGATTCGACGGTTAGGAGTGATCCTGCACAAGAAATAAATGGTCAAGAGAAAATATGCAAAGTCTAAACGATAATCAGATGAATAGATCTGACGGTCAAGAGTGAGCCCACATAAGAAATTGATGACGCGAAAGGAGTTTTGAAAGCGGAAGTCAAAAAGAGGAAAGTCTATAAATTGTTCAAACAAGTGTTTAAAACTCGAGATATGCATCTCACACCAGATCTAAGATCAATGATCAGGAAAGGGTGCACAAGGAATCGACAAAACATAAATATTTTTGCAAGTGGAATTCAAAAATTGTAAATTCTGGAAGTTGTTCAAACAAATGTTGAAACCCGAGATCTACATCTCGCACCAGATCTAATATCAACGGTCGAGAAAGGGTGCACAAGAAATAGACAATGCGAAAGGAGTTTTGCAAGCGAAAGGCAGAAAGCAAAAAGCAAAAAAGTATGGAAGTTGTTTAAGAAAATGTTGAAGACCCGGGACCCACATCTCACACTTGATTTAAGATCGACGATAAAGAAATGTTTTATAAGAAATTGATGACACAGATTGATTATGAAGAAAAGGATGTGCGAAAGACGGAAATCAGAAATCATGGAATGATATAAAAAATCAGATCAATGGTCATGAAGAGCTCAAAGAAGATCAATGGTGTGGAATGATTGGTGTGGAACCAGTACTGCAGAAAATGACAATTATGGAAGAATCCAAATGATGAAGATATGTTGTAGAAACTCATGACTACTCAATGATTAGACTCCTTGTCTTTCATAAGGCATTGAATAGTTTGATTAGTTATGGAAATGGACCGTCAGGCATATGAATAGGTAAAGGGTTCAAGGGTAGATATGTATAAAAGGATGTGCATGATGAATATATGGGTACGCTCTCTGTAGGTAGAGAAGCTGGTGCATGGATCGTCGTTAAAGTGGGGATCACAATATGACATAGGACTCTGATTTCTTTCAAGAATATCTAGAAGAGAGACAATGAGGGGAACCATAGTACATAAGAAAATACAGAAGTAGATCAAAACAGAGTTAGTTTTCATTTCTTTTTTTCTCCATATTTTAATGGATATGTTTGAATCTAATAAAAAAGGGTGGTGGGGTGGTGTTAGGGAAAAAATGTTGTTTTCTTTGTACAAGTTGGATCTTGTACAAGTGGACGTTGGTGCTTCCATCTAGTAGTAGCTAGAGAATGTTATTTTAGTAGGTGCTAAGAAAAACATGAGGGTTGGTGCTCTCCACAAGAAGGAATTTGTAAGTAGAGGTTGTAGCCTCATTTGAGTAGGTGCTCAAATAAAGATGGATTTTTGTCTGTCTCTATCATGTGTATGTGATTGATGATCATCATTCCTTCTGTTATACTTGCTGCATTATCATAACTATAAATATAAAATCAGTAATAATACTTTAAATATTAAAAATGGTTTAATCTTTAAAACACGCTGATTCACCCCCCCCCGCTCCCCCCACTTTAAGTGTTCCATTGTGTCTAACAACCATAATTACAAGTACAAAATGTTACATAAATGGGTCATGATCATATGTACATTTTACACCAATAATTCTAATTGAGACAACAAGATTCAAATCGAATAAAAACTTGAAGGTGAGACCTATAATGATCAAGATATGCATTAGTCATAAAAAAATCACATTAACTTATTGAAAGGGTGATAAATTATGTTTCAATTGAAGCATAGAGTTCATCAATGAATAAAACTTAATTGAGAGTTGATAGTAACAAAGGATAATTTAACAAAATTTGAATTTGAATTTGAAGAATTTCAAAAGATGGTAAAAAATAAAGATGATCCTTATTACGTAAAGATCATGACCAATGCAAGATTGATAAACTAAACTCTTGTGATATAGGAATCTTGACTAAATAATTTATTCTCACACAACTTACAAATAATACTTTTGGTTTTTTCAATAAGTGTACTGAATGGATTGGAATGAAGCTAATGCTAAAGACATGATACAAAATTAATGCAACTTAGAAAGAACGATCAAAG
>LPNX010249883.1:121263-137588 GCA_001517045.1 Pseudotsuga menziesii | reverse complement strand
GAATCCATTGAGGAAATGATGTCAAGAAATAAGAGATTGCAACAATAGAAAAGGAAAGAGATACACAAAAAATACTTTGTTGATTCCTTTATTATGGATGGGTCTATTTATACACAAACAAAGTAATAACAAACTAGTATATAAATTTGCTTGAATCTATAGCTCACATACACACCTAATCACTCTTAATGACTCAATTTTCCATACACATAACAAATTATTAAAGCATAACACTACATATAATTGAATTGGAACATTATTCTCCAAATTCCCCCTTCTCAACACTATAATATGAAAACATAATGATTAAAAAACATAATTAAAGGTCTCCATCTTTAATAAAATTTACTCTTTTACCATTTCAAAATCTTCCCAGTTCTGAACCCCATCAAGTTGTTCCCTGTTCTCGTGAAAGGTATATATTTCTAGCTATGATCCAAGTTTCCTAGCATCATTGGACACCACTAGCACTTGAAATGTCTCATAACCCTTGCAAATGTATGTTGATACCAAACTTACATATTATGAATCTCCCTTGAACTATTGGAAAACTATCCCCATATGCATGTCTCATAACCCCAACGAGACATAGTTTCTTTGATCCTTCACCATATCAGACTATCTAGGAAACCATTCATCTTGAGTTGAACTTGAAAACCCCCCTCTTGCATTGTACATTCATACTCTTTACACTATGAAATCATTTCTTGTTTTAGTATCATCATTTACAAAATTATGTAGGGGATTAAAAAATTTCTTCTATGGAAATTTTTTTTCTAGTAACATTATAGGAAACAACTGATAAAATTCTTAGAAACACAAACCGCCCATTGGGAAATTCAAATAACTTCAATAATATTTAACTTTGTTTTAATTTTTTTTCCTATTAATTATCTTGTAATCAAACAAGAAATCAATTTGAATCCATTATTTTCGCTATCCAAGTTAATTTCTTAGAAATAAACAACATGCAAGTATCAAAGGAAATATGCAATCTACAATTATATGATAAAACAATTTAATCACATATCCTATGGGGTGATTTTCCTTTCCAATCTATAAATTCGGGGCACTCAAGCCACCACTTAACAATTATTGCAAACATAAAGTGATTGCATTATTTTAACCATTTATGGGAAACACCGACTATCCCCTAAGTGATTTGACTTTTATATATGGTGGCTCGCACATGCGGAGACATGAGAACAAATACATTTGAAATACCTTTAAGAACAAGTAAATTGATGTGCCAACACCACGAAAGAACAACTTCCCTTCTACTATCTATGCACAGACACCAACTATATCCCCTCTGCTAACACTAGAACTATATTAGGATTCCATCCACAATGTACTTTCTACACACATAAATGATTAAATATAATCTATTGCAACAAATCACAAATTTATTTACACAAACCCTACTTATAGAAATATATCCTAATATATTCTACTCTATTGTACAACTATTATTATTTACTCTCCATTATTCTTGGGTACATCTATGAGGGAGTCACACCCATTCTAGCTCCATACGATGCTTTAGAAATCAAAGATCACAACATTACAAAAGAAAAAAGATACATAAAAAATTCTTCATTGATTTATTTATTATGAATGGTCTCTTTATACACAAACAATGGGATAAAAAATCATCTTATAAATTCTCATGATTCTGCAACTCACATACACACCTAATCACTCTTAATAGTTGTCCACATACCTAATAAATTACTAAATAATAGTAGTACATAACTCAATTGGAATGTTATTCACCACCTATGATAAGATCACAAAAGCAAGGTTTAGTTTTCCTAAAGTAAGTTGTCAAAAGTATTAAAACACGAATTCAAGATGAATCCCAAAAATGTGATTATGAGAGGTATGAGTTAAATTCTCATACTTTTGATTATTGTGGTAAAAATAGAGTTATTATTAATATATGTTAAACATATTTGTGAGGGTTGTGGTATTACTTATGATTTTATGAGTAAGTGTTGAAGAAAATGAAAAAGTACCTAGAGATATAGTAAGTGTTGAAATATTGGTCAATACTGAGAGGGGCGGGGTGAATTAGTATTGCAAATTTTATCAATTTAATACCACTTTTAATTTACTCATTAAAACACATAATCAACAAGAACACACAAAACACAAGTTTATCGTGCAAGCCCAATTGGGTAAACCGCCAATAATTCCTATTAATGCAAAATTCTTATTTACAAACAGTTTTTTACTGCTTCTATAGACAAGGATGGTATTACACCCTATTTACCAAAAACTACTAGAAGGGGGATACAACCCCTTATTTTGTTAGATACAATTAACAGAATGATGCTACACCCTATTTACCAGCTTCTGCTGGAAGGAGGCTACAACCCCCCATTTTTTCAGCTACAACTGACAATATGCTACTACACCTTGTTTGCCAGCTTTCGCTGGAAGGATGCTACAAGCCCCTGTAGGCCTATTACCTACCCTGGTGCCACCCTACCACCCTAATATGTTCCAAATATTCTTCCATATTCCTTTACCCTTCAATATTTGTCACACTTACTAGTCTCTACTTTTTCTTCTATGATATGGACCCCAGAGACAATTTCTGTCACTCATCCCTTTGTGTATAAATACCTTCACGTTTCCTGCGAATGCATCTCTTCACCATTGCACCATTTCATTCTTCGATCATCCCTCTTTCATAGATCGCACATAGAAATTTTCTTAGAAATTTTGCGCACATCAAAATTTTCTTAGACTGCTCAACTCCTCCCAACGAAATCATTGTGCATCGTCGATATTCTCCAAGATCTATCTCAACCATTGATCTCAATCCAATTTCCAAGGATTAGTTTAAATTTCACATCCTGAATCACCTTTTATCTTCCTCATAATTTTATTAGTGAAATGCTTCGTAGTTGTCGATCTTCGGCCATGCCTAATCTCCACCGCACGTTCTCCATTTGTATGGACGATTAGTTTGGGCTTATTTCAAGCATTCTTTCACCTGGAGAAATCAATTTCAGCCATGGATCTATACACACTCTTTAAACTCTCTATTCTGCACCGTTGATCTATCTAAGATACACATCTTCAAATCTATGGCTGAATTGATCAGTGGAATGATAAATTCCTTCCTGCAATGCTCTTCATAGACAATTTCAATCTCACACACATAGTCTCTACGCTCTCTCTTCACTCCTCACTCTGTAGATTTCCTTTTTCATTGTTGAATTCATCCTGCTACCATGTCTATTGGTTCTTCCTTTGATATTCATGAACTCCTTTGACATCAATGACAATCCATGTAATGGATCCTTTGTCTTTTACTAATTTCATCCTGCTACATATCTATTGGTTATTCCTTTGTCATTCATGAACTCCTTTGAACTCCTTTGACATCAACGACAATTATATTCTCAACAATATCCCCCTTTGGCATTGATGGCAACTTATAAACATTATCCCCCTCTCACAACAATGGAAAAGGATAACTTGTTATGCCATTGACGATTTCTTGTCTTTCTTGTTTCTGACAACTCCCCCTATCATCATATCTCCTCTCCTTTGTCAACAATTTTGTGACAGAGTTTACACTCAACATTACATTGTTTTGTTTTTTAACTGTAACTTTCTCTTCTTAAGAAGTCTTCACATAATTATTGGTCTGAGATAAAAACATGCTTTGCTACAATTTTGAGAGACAAATTTATAAAGAACTTCCTTAAAATGATAAATATATTTTTTTAAATACCCATTGTTCCTAAACAATCTTCATTGTTATTTTACTCATCCTGGCACTTTTCAATAGACTAAATTTTTTATTTTTCAGATCAGACTTGAGTTTTCTTCCACTGTCATTTACTTTTTATGTGTCATGACTTCAAATTCTAAGTGAACATAAAATATTTATCTTCTATTTGATTGCAGACATCATGGTCTTCATGAATCACACTTTTTTTTGTTCTTATGTTACTTCATAGGTCTTACACTTTCTCTATGTCAACTATACAACAATATTCATTTAACCTTAATCATCTATTGTCTTTGATGAAGATAGCTTTCAGCATACTTCAACATTAGATACCAATTAAATTTTTGATACCAACTGGAATTTTTTGAATTTAACTCCCACTGAGTATATGATCCCTATGAATGTTATTTTCAGGGTTCTCTTTAAATCATGAGAGATCTTTAGAAAAGAACCCCACAATCATCACTATATCCTTTTTCATCACCTTCATCTTCATCTTTATCGATGTATTCTTTTACATTTCCATCTTGCTTTTCCTCATAATGGATGTCATTCTGATTTATGGCAATATTATGCTCATAATCATCTTTGGAGACCTCACTGATGTTTGAAATTTGTGTTTCTTTTGACTTCTCGTAATCTGAATTTTTCCTCCATATCTTCCCATGAGGTATCTTGCTTACTTGTCCTTTATCATCTTCTGTTTGTGTGTCTTGTTTCCTTCTCAAACTTTGATCTTTTCCCTTGGTTCTGTAGTCAGCAGCCTTGTGACCAAACTTATGACAACAATGAAAGTATCGATAGAATTTTCCTTTATGTTTGATGAATCTTTGATCTTATTGCTTCACAACTTCCATCTTCTTCCACTGTATATGAGATTCTACTGAAACACTCTTCCTTAGTTTACATTATCTAGCCATATGTCCAAAGTTTTCACATCTGTAAAACTCTATGTCATATATTTGAAGAGGTTCAAACCAGTTATGATTTCTTCCTTTTGTTTTACCAGAGGTATGCTTCTTGTATTCATAAACATTTCTATAAGATCTGCATTTTAGGGCTTTATGATCAAAATTATTACAAGAGTAACAATGACCCAAAAGATCTGTTGATATCTATTTGCCATTGCTCTCATAGACACCTCATTAGTTCTGTCTTTGTCATGAAAGGATGAGACATATTTCTTGCTTTCTTCCTTTTTAACATGATTCTCTAGTGCATCATAGCTTCTTTCATTTCCACCTTGGTTTGTGACAGAGGAACATTCTGGCTCCTTTACTTTGTCATATCCTAGACTAGTTTTATCATTTGATGGTATTTATCTACTTAAGATATCATCTAAGATCCTTGAGCTATTCTCAAACTTTAATTTGATATATTTTTCATCAACCCCTTTTCTAAGTTGAATAATCTCTTTTTCAAGTTTTTTAGAATATTGGATTCTCTCCTTGAGGAGAACTACTAGATCTTCTTCGGTTTTCTTGGCCTCTTGAAGCTGGTTCTTCAAGTCCATATTAATTTAATTTGTTTCTTCTTAGTACTTTGACAGTTTCTCTTTCAAACCTTTGTTTCTTTTCCTACATTTTCCAATTTCATCAACAACAACCATGTATTGAGCTTCTATGTCCACTTCTAATTCCTCATATGAATTTGTTGTCCCTATAAATAGGATTTTTTCATCTTCACTTTCATCGTCACTATCTTCTTTGGAATAGAATTTATTCTTCTTTTCCTTAAACCTCTTCTTACCCATGGTTTTATCCTTATGACAACAAGATTCTTCATGATCACTCTCCTCTTGTTTTGGGTAACGAAACTTATTGGAAAAATGTCCAATTCTTCCACAATTAAAACATTTCAAGGGTAGCTTTCCTTTGTATTTCCCAGTACCTCTCTCAAATTTACTAATGAAAAGAGCTTCTTCATAATATAGGTTCTCTAATTGGTTCTTGGATAGGGCTTTAAATGTTTCCTCTTTTCTTGAGGGTTCATTATGTCCCATCCTCATCTCATATGCAGTGAAGATCCCCACGTAGTTCATCTACTGTCATGTCATCAATGTCATATCATTCTTCTAGAGTGGACAATTTTGAGTCAGACCTCACTAGAAATTTTCTTAGTACTTTTCTCACCACTTCTCTTTCTTTTAATTTTCCTACAAGACCTCTAATAGCATTGACAACCTCATATACTCTTAGAAGGTATTCCCCAATATTTTCCTCTTCTTTCATTTTAAGGCTCTCAAACTTCCCTTTATATGTATGAAGCTTGGATTATTTGAATTTAGATGCTCCTTCATAGATAATTTTTAGCTTATCCCAGTCTTGTTTGGCAGTCTTGCATCGCATAACTTTTGTAAATACTTTTGTCAATCCACTCAAGATTGCATTTAGGTATTTGGAATTACCTTCATATTGGCCTAGTTGCTCTGGGTCTGTAGATTCTTGGTCTCCTATTTTATATTCTTTTTCAGTTGCTGCCCAAACCTTCCATCCAAGGGACATAAGATGACACTTCATTCTCACACTCCATTATGCATAAATTTCTCCTGTGAATAATGGAGGCCTATCAGTGGCTAATCCTTATTTTTGATCCATAGTGGCTTTTAAATAGGATCTTCCTTCCAGTGGTTAAATTGTGGTGAAGGAACCTACTCTGATACCAATTGTTGAAATATTGGTCACTATTGAGAGGAGGGGGGTGAATCAGTATTGTAACTTTTATCAATTTAATACCACTTTTAATTTACTCATTAAAACACATAATAATAAGAACACACAGAACACAAATTTATAGTGGAAGCCCAATTAGGTAAACGACCAATACTTCTTATTACTGCAAAATTGTTATTTACAAATAGTTTTTTCCTATTGCTACAGATAAGGATGGTATTACACCCTATTTACTAGAAACTAATGGAAGGAGACTTCAACCCCCTATTTTGTCAGCTACCACACCCTATTTACCAGCTTCTGCTAGAAGGAGGCTACAACCCCCCGTTTTTTCAGCTACAACTGACAGGATGATACTACACCCTATTTACCAGCTTCTGTTGGAAGGAGGCTACAACCCCTTGTAGGCCTGTTTCCTACGCTAACGCCACCCTACCACCCTAATATGTTTTTAGTAATCTTCCAGATTCCTTTACCCTTCAATCTCTATCACACTCACTGGTCTCTGCCTTTTCTTCTATGATTTGGACCCAAGAGACAATTTCTGTCACTCATCCCTCTGTGTATAAATACCTTCACATTTCCTGCGAATGCATCTCTTCACCATTGCACCATTTCATTCTTCGATCATGCCTCTTCATGACAGCTTAATTCCTCATTCTATTACCGAGTCGTAGAGTCATCTACCTCCGACGTGATTCTTCAAGACAAATAAAATAATTCCTTGTTAATCGATTTACAACTTATTCTTTCAGTTGTGTTCTTTTGCAATCTCTATTTCCTCAATCTGAGCCATTGATCTCATTTCAGGATTTTTCTTGACCATAGATCTGAGATAAAACTCAGATAGTGGATATGTGACCTTTTCCAAATATCATTCCACGATTTCCACTTTTCGCACCAATCATTCTGCACTATTGATCTTTTTCGAGCTCTCTGTGACCGTTGAGCTGAGATGGAAATCAGATATAGGATATGTGAAATTTTCCAAATATCATTCCACGATTTCCTCTTTCTGCATCGTTGATCTCATTCGAGTGCTATCTTGATCGTCGATCTTCCGTATTGTGGATTGAGGGTTTGTGACCTTTTCAACATTTCATTTCAAGATTTCCACTTTCCGCACCGTTGATCTTGTGCGGATGTTTTCCAAACCATCGATCTTTCGACTTTCGAGTAGCAGATATGTGATACTTCCCAAAGTCTTTTCACGATCCTCCGTCTTTCGCTTTCTGCCTTCCGCATTCCGCTGGAGGACTTTGAGTTGTGGAAATTCATATTATTCTAGACCTTGATTTCTCATCTTTTGCATTCCTCCTTCCGCATTCTGTTGGAGGACACCGTGTTGCCGAAACCCATATTATTTTATACTTTGATTTCTTATCTTCTGCATTCCTCCTTTTGCATTCCGCTGGCGGATTCTGGGCTGCGAAAACCCATATTATTTTAGACTTTGATTTCTCATCTTCCGCATTCTGCCTTCTACTTTTCTTTTGAACCGTTGATTTCTTTGTGGGTTCACTCCTAACCGTCGATCTACGATCTAATGTGGATTGCATACCTTCACTTTTCTTTGTGCAGAAATCATTCCCCACCGTAGATTTCCTTGTGGATTCAATCCTACCCATTGATCTACTACCAATGCAGATATGTGGATCTCCCCTTTTCTTTGTGCGTAAATCATTACCCACCGTAGATTTCCTTGCAGATTCAATCATGACCGTCCAATTTTTCATTGTAAATTATTTCTCAATGGAATTTCACTCCCATCCAGAATGTTAACAGGCTTACTAGTTAAATATGGGAAATCCCTTGAGGGCTTACATGTTGAAGTTCAGTATTACAAATTTAATAGAGTCTAAAGGTAGTTCGTTATTAAGTAAGTTCAAAGTACTTATAACATATGGATAATTAGTTCCAACCATATTGAAAATAAATGAGACTGGAATACTTTGAATGTTGTATGGGTTGAGGGAGAATAATGTGATATTCCAGAAAAGCACATTGTGAGCATCATGTGTGACTTAAGAAGAGTAAAGGTTGGTATATGAGTAAATAAATGAGATTGAAAGATTTTGAATGGTGTATGGGTCGAGGGAGAATAATGTGATGCTCCATAAAAGCACATTGTGAGCATCATGTGTAACTTAAGAAGAGTAAATGTTGGTATATGAGTAAGTTGATAACAAGTAGGAACAACAATATAAGTATAAATAGACTTATTTATAATAAAGAAATCAACTAAGCATTTTGTATGTCCTCTTACTTTTTGTAATGATGTAATATTTGTTTTTCTTCTTATATCATTTCCTGAATGGGTTTTGAGATTACTTGATTTTTCTTTCCAAGTTGAAAATATTTTGTACCATGCCTACAAAAATCATGGTATAATGGAACACAAAGGGGTTTTGGGATTACTTGATTTTTCTTTCGAAGTTGAAAATATTTTGTACCATTTCTACAAAAATCATGGTATAATGGAACATGAAGGGGTTTTGGGATTACTTGATTTTTCTTTCCAAGTTGAAAATATTTTGTACCATGCCTGAAAAAAAATCATGATATAATGGAACACGAAGCTTGTAAGTCATACAAAACCACATAATAACTAGAATTGAGTTCAGTTAAGAGAGATATTGTCACTTATTTTCATGATGCAACAATTGTTATTTATTGAGATTTATCATGTGACTATCATTACAAGAGAATTCTATTTTAGACTTTGTGATTAGATCATTATTGAGTGGACTTTGATCCAAATTTGTAATATGCATTTTCATTAGTAGTAAGATCAGTAAAATTAGGTAGTACTGGCCTTTTTTATGTATCCAAAATGGTATAAACATAATAAATATAAGATAATTTTAAGTATATATTTATAACAAGTTTAAGTTTTTAACAAATGTAGTTTAACAAATTAAAGATTAGTTATTAAAATAATAATTTTAATATTTATGCTGTGATTTAATTTTTAATAATTTAACAATAATTATTAATGTAATTGTTAATATAATAATAGAACTAAAATAACATTATAACTAATGATTAAAATTTTATTTATTTAAAATCATGTTATTTCATTTATATTTTTATATTTAACTTTATAAAATAGAACTAAAATAATTAACATGGTTAAAAAATTATTTATTTAAAATCATGTTATTTCAATTATATCTTTATATTTAACTTTCTTTTGTCATTCGTTATAATCTAACTAACTAAAATCAAAATCATCATTTAGTATACGATGGGAATAGGTTTCTTTAAATTCTGGAATTTGGATGGAATAGGTTCCTTTGTTAGATGGTAACTATAGTTTACAGTTATATAATTAAGAATACGCTATTGGAGTTGTTGATATTTTGTTAAGACCTTAAAATTATAGAAGGAAACAAATATAGTTGTGGTTAACAATATTCAGTTTGCTGCATGCTATTTAATACAAAATGGATAACATAAACAGAAAGAGCAACAGATATATATTATATTTAACAGTAATATATTATATTATAGGTAGCATACACAGAAACAGATAGATATTATATTATATTATATTATATTATATTATATTTTATTTTATTTAACAGTAATATATTATATTATGGGTAGCATACACAGAAACAGCAACAGATAGATATTATATTTAACAGTAATTAGTTGGAAGGGGAGAGCTTATATTTAACAGATAGATATCTCCTACTGATCTCAGCCATGTTAATAGAGTAACAAATAGATATTAGTAGGAAGGGGAGAGCTTCCAGAGCTGGTTGTCCTGCTTGTTCCATTTCCAGAGCACAACGCGAGTGCCATCTCTAATGCCTCCGCTCTTCGTGTCGCCCTGGAATGCGTCCATGTTCAGTTCAATGTTGTTGACCTTCCTTATTGTCCGAAATCCAAATCCCATGTCCTCACTCTCACTCCACAGTATGTTCTCATCATAAGTGGTGGGGCCCTCATACTGAGTCAGCAGCACCTCTTGACCTTCAGCAACAGCATGGCGAAGAGCTTGACCGGTGGCTTTGTTCACCACAGCGAAAGCCGGATGACCCACTGGGTCTTTCACCTGGAGACTCCAGCTTTCGTCCTTCACCCATTGCTGTATGCATATATATTATATAAAAAGGAAATTAGAAGGAGTAAAGATAAAGTTATATAATAAGGAAATTAGAAGGAGTAAAGATAAAGTTATTGGTAGTTAATGTATGAATAATGAATAGGATGAAAATTAATCAGTTTGGGCAAAGCAATGATTGTTGTCACAAGGTTATTGCTGATTGTTGGGATCTTCAAGATACTAAGATTTAACTATCAGTCACAATTAAGTTTGCTGCAGCAATCATTGCTCTGCCTCAAGTTAATTAATGGTGGCTAAACAACTAATAAATATTCATTATTACAAGTTATGTAGCTATAATTGTGCTAATATGTATAAATAAAGAACCGTTAAAACTTAGTAGCATGTATGAATAAAGAACAGTTACAACTTGATAGCACTCATCAAGAAAGATCTAGTTATATTATCAATGAATATAATTTTTTTTTTAAAAGAATCAGTGGCCACATATGAGAGTACGAGAATTTTACCATTGTGGGATCACTGGGATTGTTGAAGACCATGACGGCCCGGCCATCTCTGATAGCCAAAGCGTAGTCGGGATTGGCCTTACAGCAAACCCTAACGATCTGCCCTTGCGGAATAATTAACTGCTGGCTGCTCGTCATGCAGCCTCCTCCTGCGTTAAACTTGTTACAAGCAGCACGACCTCCATAGCCGGACCCTGAATTGGGTGGCGACTCGTAAATCCTCTGGTTTCTCCCTTGGCATGAATCGTACTCCCCACAGTATGCCATTGCTTTGATTGATTCTAAAACAAATTTTCAATACTGGACTCTCACAGAAAAAACGAACTCACCTTGATAGCCTTTGAGACGAGACGATGGTGTTCGTTCAGCTGTTGGATATGGCCTTATATATACAATATGCCGGGGTGAGTGGAGAATATTTTTATGTGGATGGCTTCAAGAATGCACTCAACCAATCAATCTATCCACGGAATCAATATCGTGTCTTGCAAGGATAATCCATAACCATTATATTCTTACTTTTTAGCTGTATCTGTTGAAGAATAACGTTACTTAATCTCTGTGTCCATATTAAATAATATTTTTTTCTCATCTTTACATGTACTACACGCGAATAAAGAACAACCAAAACGCTTGGTCTTGTCGGCCACTTTGGACCTTGTTTGGAAATTGGCTATTTTGGATCCTGAATTTTGTAATTGGAATTATTACAAAATTTCTAAATTTTAATTTTAGTAATAGAAACTGTTAATTTTAGTAATAGAAACTGTTGTTTGAATTATTTTTACATTGCTTATTTCTTGCAAATTGTCTAAATTGCAATTTGACTAATAGAAAATGTTGTTTCAGCTATTTTTACATTGCCTAATTCTTGCTGTGAAAGTCGTTTTAGTTCTGGTTCATTTTAGTTTGACCATTTATTTAAATTCGAGGAAGGTGAAAATATATTATTCATTTTTTTAAATCTATATTTGGAATGGAGTAATTGTGGGATGAAGTATTATCTTTCTCATTGAGGTTTTATTCTAGTAAGTGATATGTTGACTTCATAATGAGTATATTGTTGTATTGACTTCCACCATTTTTATGGACTTGGCTTTGTGCCTTGAAAAATTTAGGGTAAACTAGGTGCCACTCTCAAAATGAGAGGAAGTGCACTAGGTTTCCCATAAGATCATTAAGTAGAACAAATTATAAATATAGTTTTATATGAGTAAGAATTAGGCCCACCATTATTTGTTGGTGAAAAGTATAATATCGGATTTAGGTAGTTCCCTCCTTGGGATGACCTCACAATCCCCATGTCCTCGTACCTCGGTGAAGTGAGGTTGCATATCTCTTGGTGGCAACTTGATTCTCCCTAGGTCTTTGTATTGCATTGAAATGAGACCACTCTACACCAGTCATCTAATTGCAACAAGGATATGACAATATGAGATTTGTTCAGATTGGGAAAGAGACACATTGTTTGCGGATGATTAATTTGGTTCCATGCAATGGGGAATTTCAAAGGGAAGCAACAGAGGTTTGAGGGAAAATAATTGACGCTAGTCCACTTTGCTTGTCTTTTTTGGGCCAACTAAAATTGGTGTTTTCTCCAACATTTGTTGTTCCTTTCACAAAAAAAAATTACCAAACAATAATGTTATTGCCATTTAGACCAAATCGTTGAAAATTGGATAACATTTATTGATGAAAAATAGGGTTCATGTATGTTGACTTAAGTTATTGAATAGAGCCATATCAACATTTATTGATGAGAAACAAGTTTCATGTTCATAGACTTCATGCTCTAGGCTTGTGAAAAACAAGAAAAATGTTCTTAGTTGAATTGCTAAAAGTTATTCCTCATGGACTCAATCGAGTCAACCTAACTAAATCATAGAGGGTCCATTTCAACATTGACCATTGTATTGAAATGAGATGGATCATCAAATATATAATAAAGTTGATTTAAACATCGTTGATGTTGCATTACAATGGTGGATTCATTAATTTGATTAAATTAGGTGCATGTGTAGTGAACTAGTTGATGGTTAGTGGCATTGCTATGCATGATTGTACACAAGATGGAATCACATCTTAAATTGTATAGAAGGTAGAGGAACGAAGTCAACCAATTGAGGATGTATACTTAGCGATGTTAGCTAATCTAAAACATGACTTGGTGATGGTGCAATAGACAGTGGTTGCAAGATGTTGCAAAATGGAAAAGCATAGAACCAAACTCATAACATATGGGTGGATTCACATTATAGTATTGATGTCGCAACGACCATTGAAAGCTATTATTTGGATGATGCCATATGATCTCCTTGACAATTCCTTTATTTCAAGGAATTGAAATAGGATTTATTATAGCGCATGAGTATGTTTAAATTTAAACCGATGTTATTTCCTTTGAATATCTTAAAGACTTCAAAAGAGGAGAATTGATCCATTTATATTATGAAATGGGGCTTTCTACTATGTTGAAGAAAAACTAAGGGCTATTTATAATGTCTTCCATAAATCAAAAGAATCTAAAGAATGCACAACCTTTGTATTTCTTTCAATTTTTCAAGTAAGCATATTCATTTGCAAGTGTACTTTTTTGTGTAATTCATGTCATGGTGGTATGCCATTGTTATAGAGATGCATTTGTTTGTTAGGTTTTTTTTTTAAAGAAACCCTAATTTTTTTCAAATATTGTTAGCGTTTGTTTGAATATTTTGTGACATTCAAACAATATTTTCTTTCAGCTTAAAATCCATAATTTTGTGCAAATAGTATTTGTTTTTTAAGTGAAAATTTAAGATTGTATTTTTTTGGTTAAAACAAGATATATTTTGGAGTTGAATTTTGTTATTTTAAGCATTTTATAGAAATTCACATTATCCAATGTATTTTCTCACATCTATTTCTTTTCATTTTCCAGTCATGTCAACATTTTAGAGAAAAATATGCCAATTTTTTAAAGATTAAAAACCTACATATATTTTTCTTTTTTTCATATCAACATTGGAAAGATATAGGCAAAAAAGGTTTCTTGTTTCTAAATTAAAAACCTACACATATTTCTTTTCTTCTTTTTTTCTAGCACAATATGTTATGTATATTTTGTATAAATTTATATTTTTTTATTATGTTATTTTAACACCAAAAAATATTTATTTTTTTCTTTTTATCTAGTACAATATGTTATGTATATTTTGTATAAACTTAATTTTTTTATTATTATGTTATTTCAATACCAAAATTCTAATCAAATAAGATATGTTTTTAAAGCTAGAATTTTACTATATATTATTAAAAATCCACAAAGTTATTTATTTTATTTATGTTATTTCAAGACCAAAATTCTAATCAAACAATAATGTATTCTTACAAAAAGCTATAATTATACTATATTATTAAAAATCCATTGAAAAAATAAATTAAAATAAAATTCAAAAATTTGAAGAAAAGATGCCAATTACTTTTAATCTACACCTGCTCCTAATTATTTGTATCCATGTGAAAAAAATATAGTTTGCCGAATAATGCCTCCAAATAAAACAAAAAAGAAACTAGCCTTGATAGCATATAACATGAGATAACGGTGCTCGTTCAATGGTTTGATGGCCTTTAATATACTATTTGGGGTGAGTGGAGAATATTTTTATGTGGACCAGAATTGAGTATTTATCCCCACTCGAGAATAATGACTTTTAGAGAGATCAATCGATCTACGGAATCATTTAGGTTTTTCTAGGATAATCGGCAGTCCTTTCTAGGTGTATGCTTTCTCTTTACATGGGTATTTATTCTTTTCAGTGGAGGGCAATACACAAATTTCTTTCCATATAATCATGACCAACATGGTATCCACAATACATTAAGTGAAATTAGACATTTCAATCAGATTTCAACATTTTGTATTGGACAAATTTATAGCAAAAATTATTCATAATTTTCAAAAAAAAAAACAAAGTAAACTTAAATATGAAGAGAGAATGTTTTGACTTGGACATTCATTGATATCATTAGAGAGTATTATCATCATTATCAATATTGTTTGAATCTTTATAGTACATTAGATGGAATTAAACAATATAGCAATTTCTTGCTATTAGCAGAGATTTGGCACACCTTTAATTCTATCTTGCCTCTCTAGTTCCTCATTTTTAGTGTTTGGAGGGCAATTCGCAGTGAGAAACCACTCATGTACTTTTCAATAATAATAATAGTAATAATAATAATAAGTGATTAAAATATTCAGTAAAGTAAAGTCACTTTGAAATTAGAATGTTTCCAAAAACACCAACTTATGGGAAACTCAAGGGGGTGGGCTCATCTTCTAAGGAACATTTAAATGCGAGCTTCCACATGTCATGACTTCTCATATCCTACACTGCCCTATGACTACCTTGAGTGATTTATGCTCCTTCTCCTTCCTCTCTCCTATTTATGTATAATTAATTTAATATTTAAAATATATTATTCATAAAATAATCTAAAATGCTTCACTACATAAGACAAACATGGATCATAACAAAACCCCACCGCACCCCTTCTTGGACAATGAGATCCTTTACCCTAAAATCTCATATATTAAACAAAACACATGTATATGATGAAAATGACAAATTTATCCCTATACCCATTGTCATTACTTAAATGAACAAAACACAAACTGATTCATGTAAGATTCATGTAAGAAATACAAGTGCAATGTATTCATACCATTGCACATAACTTTTAATTAAAATTAAAGAATTCCTAAAGGGATTTAATGAAAGAAATGAAAGCACGAGAGAGAAAGAAGTCTTCTTGGCATGCATATTATTCACATTTAATTGGAGAAAAAAATATTTCATTTGCGAGAGAGGATGTTGAGGTAACAAGTAAATTTGTAATAATAAATGAGATATAACAATGACAAATAAGAAGTGAAAACAAACAATGTATGTACTAAGTTATAATTAGTTTAGAACAATATGGAATTAAAAATATACTAGAAATCAAAGTATTGCATATTTTGTTACAAGATTAGAGAAAATTCAAGGTTGTAATAACTATATAAAACAAAATTATGAATAAAAAGAAATTTAAGTAAAGATTGCATACAAATATACAATTGAATTTGTAGTGGTGCTATATTGAACCATAGTGAAACTTGTATAAGATATGTTGAAGGCCACATCTATTTCATCATAGGTAAATATTTCATTTTATTTTGATAAATGAACCAGAATGAGTACACCATGGATCTTTAAATATTGACACATGGTGAGCTTATAATTTCACTATAAATGCAAAGAATCAAATATAAATCCATAAGCATGATTGCAACATAG
>LPNX010249883.1:91565-107759 GCA_001517045.1 Pseudotsuga menziesii | reverse complement strand
TATTTACCATAGGAGAAGAACCTGCTTCTTCAAGCTTAACTCCTGAAAGGAAGGGAGTCTTTCTTGGCTTGAAATATTTCATGTTGAACTTGTTCAGAAAATATAAGGCATAATTGGACTGATGTACTTTGATTCCATGTTGGGATTGATCAATTTTGAGACCCAAGAATTGGCTCAATAATCCCAAATCTATCATAGAAAATGCATGGTTCATTGCATCCTTCAAGGAGGCAATCTCTTTCTTTGAACTTCCTGTAATTAGAAGGTCATCCACATGCAAGAAAATAATCATCAAAGAACCATGAATCAGCTTCAAGTAGACATTAGGATTATACTTGCATCAAACAAAACTCAATGATAGTAGAAAGCCATCAATCTTGGCATACCAAGCCCTGGGGGCTTGCTTGAGCCCATACAATGATTTCTTTAACCTGCACACTAAATATGGATTAGAAACAAACCCTTCAGGTTTTTTCATGTAAATATCTTCAGTGAGATCTCAATTTAGGAAATCATACTTCACATCCATGTGATGTACCTCCCAATGCTTCGAAGCTGCAATGGCTAAAGATAGCCTTATGGAGTCCATCTTTGCCACTGGTGCAAAGGTTTCATTGTAGTCAATACCATGTACTTGTGAGTATCCCTTGGATACCAATCTTGCATTATATTTCAAAGGTGAACCACATTGAACTAGCTTCCTCCCTGGGGGAAGATCAACCAGTTCCCAAGTGTTGTTCTTCTGGAGCGAGATGAATTCTTGTTTCATGGTTGTTTGCCATATGGGATCATGTGTTGCATATTCATATCTTTGTGGGTCTAATTCAACTATAAAATAGCACTTCTCATCAAATAGTGGATCTTTCACACAAAGGGCACTCTCAAACTGAGATCTAATCCTCCTAGTGTCACTAGGATTTCCAACTAGTTCCCGAGCTGCATGAATGGTATTTTCTGCCCATTTTGATCTTGTAGGACTATAAATATCTTCAATAAAATCATCATTATCAGACATATCAGAATCAGCAAACTCATTAGTCTCTCTACTTACAATCAATGGATATAGTGGTGAAGAAGACTCTCGAACTTCAACTGCTACTAAAGGCTCTTCTTGGAACTAAACACTTCTTTCAATGAAATCTTTGTTAGTGCTCTAGTTTATCAGCTTTTACCCTTTTGAATATTCAAAATACCCAACAAATAGGAACTCTTGGCTTTGGGGCTGCAAATCCTTTCTATTTTTAGTTGGAATTCTAGCCCAAGCCTTTGAGCCAAAAATCCTGAAATGGGTCATATCTGGCTTGTGCCCACTCCAAGCTTCGAAAGGAGTCATACCATCAAGATGCTTATGAGGCACCCTATTTTGGATGTAGGATGCATAGTTTATAGCCTTGGCCCAAAACTTTGGTGGCAAAGTCTTATCCTCCATCATGCAAGTTGCGATCTCCTTCAGTGACCTGTTCTTTCTCTCAGCAACACCATTTTGTTGTGGTGTGTAAGGGATCGAATGTTGCAGATGAATACCTATATATTTACAATACTAAATGAAATCAGACTTGACATACTCACCACCATTGTCGGATATGAGGATATTGATTTTCCTTCCAGACTTTTTTTCAACCAAGGCTTTAAAGACTTTGAAGAGGTCAAAAACTTTAGACTTATGCTTTAGGAAGTGAACCCAACAATACCTTGAAAAGTCATCTATGAAGGTTAGTGCATATTTGGCTTAACTCATGGACATATGAGGAAATGGACCAGCAATTTCACTGTGGATCAAATCAAGAGGTGCAGAGGTTGTCTCATGACTAGCTCTCTCATTTTGTGCTTTGGGTGTTTTCCTAGGATAAAACCTTGACAGACTCACTTAGAAAACTTGATCTTTGGTAACTCTATGACCATATATTTTTCGATCAAATCAGAAAGATACTTGCAGTTAATATGGCCAAATATTTCATGCCAAATCTTGCTTGCCTCATTAGCATGAATCAGAAGAGCAGAGGGGTTTGAGTAGGGTAGAAAATGGGAAAACATGTATTCCTTCGAAGTGTGATCAACAACACCTTTTGCTATGACTTTACCATTCAAAATATTAGTGATTTCAACATCATCAGGGGAGAAGATTACCTTCTTTGGATACCCAGTGTGAGTCATCTGATAATCTGACAAGAGATTAGAGGCAAGACCTGGAACATACAACACATTATTGAACTTACCATGGTTAAGATCAATCCTTCCCTTTCCCAAACTGTCAGTGAGAGATTCATCTCCCAAAACTATTGGTGGACCTTTTGACATGTCAAGAGAGGAGAATATCTCTTTTGTTGAAACCATATGTCTAGAAGTTCTAGAGTCTATGATGAAGCTAGGTGAGCTTGATGTGCTAGCAACCAAGGCATGTACTCTCTCTCTATCCTCTGAATTTGATCCTCCTTCCCTCTTCTTTGAGCAATCAGGAAGGGAGATGTTATTCTTCCCCAGGAGTTTGGTCAACATGTCAATTTTCTTCTTCATACAAGATCTCTTAGGATGATAGCCCTTACTACAGTATGCACACTTGCTCATTTCTCCTTTGTTCTTCTTCTTATGGGAGTTCTTTTTGGAACCTTGGGGCTCCTCTTGAGACTTGTTCTTGTCTCTCTTTTGCTTAGGTGGATTTTTAGATTTTCTCTTTCTTTTTGAATCCACCCTTGAATCTCCAGCAACCAAATCTTGGTCTTTGGAAGGTTTGATGGTGCCCATCATCACCAACTTATCTTGTTCCTGTGTGAGGGATTCCATGAACTCTAAAAGATTAGGCATCTTCCAAGCTCGAGCTGTCAACTTGGTGTCATGGAAGGTAAAAAAAAACACTGAATAGTCAGGGCCAAGCTTAGAAATTATGGCCAAAACTAGTTGCTCTTCCTTCTTTTTATTCCCACACTATTTTAGCTGCAAAACAAGGGCTTTAAACTTGGAAAAATAGAGTTACAAGGATTTGAAGCTACTAGGACTCAAGGAGATCAGCTCATTCTTGATTTGATTTCCTCTCATCTCATCTGTCTTACCAAAAATATCTACAATCTTCTCCCACACTTCATTAGGTGATGTCAACCCATCAAGATGGAAGAGGAGGTCTCTTGAAATGCTTAGACACAAAAGACCATAGGCCTCATCCCTCCTGTTGTGCCATTTGATTTTTTCTGTAGATGCATTGGGCTCTACCTCAGTTGCCATAGTCACATTGTAGAGACATTTCACTCTCAACAATATCTCCATCTCAGCTTTCCACTCAAATAAATTGAATGGAGTCAAGATGATCTTCTGAGATTGGTCCATAGCTTAGAAACTGTGCCCTTCAGTCAGCAGAATATGCTCCCAGTCAAGATGTTGAACCTGCAATAGCAATATGAAAGGATATAAATCAATATACAAAGTATCTGATGCCATGTGGAAATTGAACCCAAGAGATAGAACAATTACACTCACAAAATTGCTAATCAAACATGCAAAATTAACACCAAAGGAGACTGAAATTGGAGCATAACACTAAGCTGTATTGAGTAAGTGTAAAATAGTGAAACTTGTGAAGTAATAGGCTGATGAAATATATAATTACATGAGATATTTGAATGCATAAGGATTCCATTCGAAAAGGTCAAAAATCATGCTTACTAAATCTAGTCAAATCCCCATATGTGCATAAAGCAGTTTCCAAATCCACTAAGATGCTCACGAATTGGCTAAGTCAAGTAGGAAATATAATGAGGGATGGAAAGAAAACTCATACATGCTTTTATTAGGAGAAAAGGAGGGAGGATGATGTGGGAAAAAAACAAGTCAACTACACCTAGTCTAGCTTTTCCTTTTGCCTTAAATCTCAATAAAACAGACAACTTTTCAGAAAAAGCAGATATGCACTTTGGAGGATCTGGAATAAAGAAGACATGCTAAAATGGGTTTCCAGGATGTTTCCCAAGTGCTCCATGACTCAGTTTTAGCATGTGTTGACTTCTAGGACATGTAGAAGGCAACTAGCATAGAGTGGAATCTAGGAAACTAGGTAATAAGACAAAAATGATTTAATTAATGTTTAAGGTAGGTAACTATGGGTTGATTATTCTAACACTTGAAAGATATTGAATCAAAATGATTTTTTCCTCCTTAACTTGGTTCATAATAGGTTCCAATACCAGTGTTGTAATATGATTCTTAGCATTAGCACAGTTGACCAACAATTTTGAGTCACCCATAATTGGTAGGTTCTGTGTCCTCTTCTCTTTAGCTAAATTTAATAGTAGACACAACGCATAAAAATCTAGTCTATTATTTGTACCTAGGATTGCAATATATTTTAATTTGAAATAATGTTGATTGTATACAAAAAGGAAATCCCCAACACTAGAGAATCACTGACAACCTTGGAAACATACAGTCTAGGTTATATACACAGAAATGTTGCCAATCTAAATTCATAACAAATGGAGTAGATCAAACATTATTAGCTTAAATCTAAATGAAAGCCAATTGTTTGTTAGATTTTTATCATTCAATCTACCATTATGATATTAGGATCTTTAACTGAGAGAATAACATGCACAGCAATAAAACACAAGAGACAAGAGACACAAATAATTTTCCTCGGGGAAACCATAAAGGAGAAAACCCCACAACTTCCTCGGAGATAGAATCAGCACCAAAAGTAAAACCTGAAAACATAAAGATGATCTCCCGACAGTAGTAGTCTCTTTCTTGATCCCAACAACTTCTCTCTCTCACTCATGCGCCCCAATGAGTGAGTGTGTGTGTGATAAATAAAGAGTCTCACTCTCTATTTATGTTATTTCATTCACTTGAGGCCTACTCCAACATGTCGGCCTCACTTAACAATTACTTACTAGAGTCGAAATCTCTAGGAGTGTCTAATAACCCTAGTGCCCCACAACTTGTGGGGACTTTTCCTCCTCCGACCAACAAGGAGGGTTATCGTTAACACAATGGTAGGGACTATTGCCTCGACTTACAATGACTCACCTAGGGTTGAATTCTCTAGGATAGTCTAATAACCCTAGGGCCCCACAACTGAAAGGACTTTAACCCTTGACCAATAGGAGGGTTACCCACAATGACTTGACATGAATTGTTTACATTATAGAACCTCCCGATAGGAACCTCGGGGCATGAAATGACTCAAATACATTATAGACACATCTCGGACTAAACAGGAGGGTACAATACATAAGATATATGGATGAATACATTTCGAAGTTACAAATACATCAATACTCCCTCTTAAATAGGAAGGTATTCTCTCAACACAATTTATCAGCACAAGCCTTCTTCTCTATATCATTTGGATCATCATTGAGTTCTCATCATCTTCATCTGGATCTGGATCATCACTTGATCTAGATCATCATCACTGGATCTATATCATCACCTGATATGGATCATCATCACTGGATTTGGATCATCACTCAATCTGGATCATCATCACTGGATCTAGATCATCACTCGATCTGGATCTGGATCATCAACATAGGTGCTATCTCATGATTCTTCTCATCACAGAAGTTCTATAGAGCCAGCCCTTTTTCATGATGGGTGTAGGCCTAGCCTCCATGTAGGTCTTTTTCAACACTTATATCTGACCCTAAGTCAGAATGGCCTGTCGAGCACTTACATCTGACCTTGACTCATTAGAAAGGCACGCCCAGCACTCACATCTGACCATGAGATGAACTTAATCCCCTCACCATGTCAAAATGGCCCAGCCCTTACATTTGACCATGGAAGGAACCTCATCCTCTCACCATGTCAGAATGGCCCAGCCCTTACATCTGACCTACTTGTCAGAATGGCCCAATCCTTAAATATGACCTACTCGTCAGAATGACCCATCCCTTACATCTGACCTACTTGTCAGAATGGCCCTATACTCACATCTGATCATGTGAGAACACATCCCACAGTCATATCAGAATGGCCCCCAGTCCCAAACTGAGCTTTCCTGGTAATTGACCAGGTGCCTCCATTCTCCCAGAGAATGGCATCAGCCCTTATATCTGATCAAGTGGGAACCAATCCCTCAATCACATCAGAATGGCCATGAGCTCACATCTGATCATGTAAGACTACATCTTACAGTCATATCAGAAAGGCCCTTAATCCCAGACCAAGTATTCCTTGTAACTGACCAGGCACCTCCATTCCAAGAATGGCAACAGCCCTTATATCTAATCATGTAGGAACCAATCCTACAGTCATATCAAAATGGCTCAACACTCAGATCTGACATGGAAGGAACCAATCCTATCACCATGATAGAATGGCTCATCCCTTACATCTGATCATGGAAGGAACCAATCCTCTCACCATGTCAGAATGGCTCACGGAGTCATCACTTCCCCTTGGAAGGAACCTCGATCTGGAGAACACCAAGCTTCTCCCTGAAGTACTCAAACTTCAATCTGGCCAATGGATTCATCAACACATCAGCTATATGTTCATCCATCGCAACATACTAGAGCTTCATTTCTCCCCTCTACACCATATCCCTGATATAGTGATACTTGATCTCGATGTTCTTTGACTTGTCATGGAACACCGATTTCTCCACCAACTTCACACAACCTTGGTTGTCACAATATATACAAATAGCATCTGACTGGATATTAAATAAATCAGACAGTAGCTTCCTTAGCCATACTACCTCACAACTAGTTGAATAAGATGCGACATACTCTGCTTCAGTTGTACTCAGTGCCACACAGGATTGCTTCCTTCTAAACCAAGAGGTCACACCTGATCCCATACCGAAGCAAGACTGTGAAGTGCTCTTCCTATTGATGGAATTGCCTACCCAATATGAATCAACATAATTGTTAACACTCTGCTTTAACAGTTGATTTTAGGGGCTTGACGGGAGTTCAGTAAGGGTCCCAGCCCCTAGAATTTCATGTGACCACCCTTCAACAAAGAAAGTGGCAGGTGTGTTGTAACATTGGGCAGGATTCATAATCAAGGGCTACGATTGTTCGGGGGAATATCCATAGTTTCAAACTGCTTCGCATGAGCAAACATGCACCATTAAAGCTTCCATCTAGGATTGTGAAATGCGTTAAAGGCCAGAGGCTTTCAATGGTTGAGATGAGGTCTGGGGTAGATCTATGGCCTGAAGATATTTCACGATCCATACTTGTACGGATAAAACCACAATCTCAAATTGTGAAAAGGTGTAGGGGTTAGAAAGATCAATGGTCGTGATGAACAAGGATATAAATCTACATCTACGGTTCATTTTTCAAGGTGAACTAGCACAGACGAACATCTAAGTTTCCCATTGCGAAAGATGATGGGGCCCACTTCGATCGATGGTTGCACGAAGGGTCGATCTCGATCAATGGTGAAGAACATGTCGCAGAACAGAAATTCCTATGGTGTTCAGAAGAGAAAATTTGGTGACATGAGGAATGGCATGTGGATGACAGATATTATAGATTTCTTTGATCGGACGGCTAAGAAGACTCTCGAGGTGCATATCTCCCATCCAGTGTGGAGATGACAGCGGAGGAGACATTCGCGCGTAATCTACGCTCTTGCGGATTAGATGATTTCTCCAACGCCACTTGTAGTACACGTAGAGGTGGAATCATCCCTTAGCAGAGCCATATCACAAATGGATAGGTGTCTTTTGTGTGAGCTAGCCTACGAAAATGGGGAAAGTAACCAGTGAATCTGCGGCTCACATGAGGCAAAGACAACATGACACAGGAGACCATTCTGTTTCCCACTTCAAAGGAACAAGGAATCATGGGAGTGTCCACTTCATGAAGTATGCAGCATGGATCTACTATACCAGATGGCATCCATAATTTCTCCCCACAACAGACAGTAAGGCGCCACGACTGATGAAGCCAGATGACTAGATCCCCAGCAAATAAAGGATCGCTCTGCTCGCACCTTCGCACATGTTGAAACTAGATACACTCGATGATAGAATGTGTGGGAGTGTTGACCAGCCTGTGTGAAGATCAATCCTAAAGCCCTATAAATACTTCCTTCAGTTCAACAAGAGTGAACTAACATATCTCCAGAAGCCGAGTTCTACTCCTCCACGAAGTTGTAGAGGCCGGATAGAGTGTGACGATGAAGATTTGGTTTGAAAATCTTGTATTTCTAGGGGTGCTAATGGTTGGTGATAAGGTTCTACACTCACTTGTCATCTTGGTATTTGCATTCCAATGGTGATACTAGCCATCGAGGCATAGACATTATACCCACATCTCCAACGATGCGAGGCCTAGACACTTACTTCCCGTAAGTGTTTTTCCAAGAGCCCCTGATACCATCACGCCCACCAAAGCCTCTGTAGAGGGGGACAGTCATTTAGTGTTCCCTGTGTAAACATTTGTTCGGATGGGAGAGTCAAGGGCTCAAAGCCCTCATCATTCTAATTGTGAAGTACACTTGACGAGGGTGATGGGGTTGGTGTAGAGGTTCTACACCTTGGTGCCTGTGGGAGTTCTCACCTCACTAGAGGTGAGGAGTACAAGAATGATAAACCATCCCATGGGTCTGTCTCAACTAGAAGCAATGTATCCCTTCTTCCAGAGCCCACGTATAACAGTGTCAATCGGCGAGGAAGGAGGTGGCAGATGTGACTAGACCAGCGAAGGAAGCTGACCAATTTGTGAGCGTGTGACCATGTGGAAAGCTACATTTGAACACAGTGGAAGCACACATTTCAGGCAGATGGGGAGGCACCATCCTTATCATTCGTCATGACAGCTGAGCACGTCAAGCTGTTATTCAAGCTGAATGCGACAGTCAACGTCACGATGTTTATCGTGCATATTTGTAAAATGTGGCACTAGTCCACTCTTTTCACTGTTAACACTGGATGGCGACTTGTAACAATTTTTGATTCAGTAGTCTTAGCAATAGGATTGTATAAAAATGCTCCCAATAGAGAGAGAAAGGAGTTAGTGAATTGGATTGGGAAACAATCTTGGGATGAGGATCCCATTTGTAAAGCTTGATACCTGTGTATGAATAAATTACAGTGAAAGACTGTTGCTCATAGCAGATATTCCTATGTTGTTGTTTCTCCCAATATGTGCTCTCTTTTACGTGTAAATGTGTTTCCTGTTTCCACTCCATTTTGTAAATTGCTTTCCATGCCTCAACATAGGGTATAGTGGTTCGGAATTCATACTGGATATGCTCCGGCCGCTGTTCGAGGAATTTACAAATGGTTCTTCTAAAGTTGCATGGAATTCATCTCGTTGGTTCTCCATGCGATGGACTGTCCCTCCTTGTCCTCTAAATCACTTGCTAAAATCTCTTGATTGGGAAATCAGCAGCTATCTTGCCTCCATTTGCAATCTTTCATCATTCTTTCCATTTGTAATCATTTCTTCTGCATGTTTCGACTCCATTTTCCCATGGTCCCTTACCCCTGATAATCCCACCATGCACCTTCCTCAACACACTTTGCCCCATTCAGGATCCTAGCCCCTTGATTATGCTGATTGAAAATCCTATTAGGAGTAGACTCTGGTGACACACAATATTGACAACCTTATGTGGAGATACTCCAGCGACAAATGAGAGATCCCTCTTTGACTGCACAGGGCCGGAGGCGCAGTCTAAAGCGGTTCTGCTGTTGCCCGGGAGTGGCCTCCCCTTGCTCGACCTTGGGGGCTCAAAATCCCGTTGCTAACAAACTGGCGCCATTGCCGGGGAATGAACTTGGAGATCCTCCCCGGGAAGAATGACAAAGATTTAGATCTGGCTGTTGATGGTGAACAATCAGTCAAACACCAAGAAGGTTGAGCACTTTTCACCTGGCGACTCCACTCTTGAAGGATTCAGACTTCAGCGACTCTGTTGATGATGTGATCCAGAAAATCCAATGACCAAGGAAGGCTGGCCTATCCCTCCTGGAAAATGGACCCCTCATAAAACTCAGAAATGCATGGTGGAAGGGCCAAGTACTCGAGTCCACGTTTCTTCCAAGATGCCTTATCCTATCTTGTAATTTTTATCTTCTCTTTTCTTAGATTTATCAAAACATCCTTCTATGACCCAGCTCATCCTAAGCATATCCATGAATATGTTCCTATTTATCCTTCTTTATGGACCAAAAGTGTTGTGTCATTTGGTACATCTGATTTTGGCCTAGATCTTTATCCGGGGGCGCCCGATGTCAAAGGACACCCCTACAAAATTCATGGAACCTCTGACGATAGTTTAGCTATCATGCCTAACCTTGTCTCCCCCATTTCTCCAAGCTGATATAAACCACTGCAATTACCTCCTATCCTCCATGATTTTCCCTTGAAATATTACAAGTACCTCCCCAAGTTCGATGGAGAGTCCTAAAACTTGACTACTAAGAAACATGTACAAGCCTTTGAGCATTTCTCTGACCTTTTTGAGATAGAACATGACGATGTCTGCATGTGGGAATTCACTCTATCCTTGCAAGGAGATGCCAAAGTCTGGTTTAAACACTTGCATCCTAAGTCCATCAGCACTTGGGAAGAGCTTTCTTGCATATTCTTGAGGTTTTGGGGTAGGAACCGGCCACTGGAGCAAATACTTTCAAAGTTTTATTCTTTGAGGAGACATGAAGGTGAGGCCATATCCATTTTTAATAGAAGATTCGCAAGCTTTTATTATAACATGCCTAAGGAATTCCAACCTCTTGAGAACACTGCTAAGATCTATTATGTAGTCGCCTTTCCTCCTGACCTGTCCTTGCTTCTTTTGGAGAGAAAATCAACCACCCTACATTAGATGTTCGTTGATTGTTTAGAGGTTGAGGAAAACCTTGAGATGTCCAGGATATTTTCAGATCAGGATGGTGGTGGTGAAATAAAGGATACATACAAATTGGTTGGGCCCTACAAGCAGAAGAAGGAAGCACACAGCCCGTCTAAGATCTCTCATGATATGCAGAAAGATGACTGGCCCGAGGCTGAAATAAACAGTCCTGCAAGGTCATTCTCTGAAGATGGAGGCCTGCGCCACACCTGGTCAACTAAAGATGATTTTAAGAAGGATTTTGGTGCGGCTATGTACGATGAATATGAATAAGAGTACCTGCAGAATATACCTGACGAGCCAGCTATTGAAGCAATTCCTTCTGATGAAAGAAATCAAAGTGCAATGCAAAGTCAGGAGGTTGGAGCTGTGAAAGATGATAAGGGCATTGGAGGTGATAACTTACCCTTATGTTATGCCTCTTTTGATTTGATACGGAATATGATTAAGACCTCCAAACAAAAGTAGAAAGAAACAGAGGTGGTGCAGGCCAGAGACTTGTACAAAAATGAAGACATATGCAACATATTACAGATAAACTCTTTTTTCTGATGCTCTATTTTCAAGAACTATGCCTCACCTAGAAGGAGTATTCCTACTCAGTTCCACTAGAGAAGCTGAGGACCTCCCTCTCGAATCACATCATGCCCTTGTTACACTAATTTCAGGCAGAGAGAAGGATATTCCATTAGAGAAAGATTCTGTGGGTCCTTGTCTGCAATCTTCCAAGTGTCGGCTTGATGACTCTCTAGAAGCAGGAAGATCCAGGAATATTTCCCATGAGCAAGTGATAGTACGTGACGTAGGTTGCCATGATTTCTATGACCCTGTGGCCAAATACATGGAGGTTCTGGGTGAAGGCAATGATTGGTCGCATCTCTACCTTAAAAATCAGTTTGTTTATCATTCCCTTCTCCTATTATCTATTTCATTTTTGTCCATCATGCACCATACAAGAACAAGAGTATTAGGCAAGTTGCTTGATTGGATTCACTGGAAGTCTGATTTCACTTAGTTGGGATTGTGTACAAAGTTAGGTAGAGTAGGTAGGAGAAAATAAGCTCAACTTCTATTGAGTATTTCCTTCATTACCGTTTTCAGTTTATTTTTATTTTCAGTTACCAGCATAGGTTTACAGTCACCAGCATGATTTGCAAGAGTAGCACAAATTCACTAAAGCAGTAGCATGAAGCAGATGGAGATTTCAAAGAAATACTGAAGGCGGCCCAATGGTTTCAGCACTTGATCTACAGGGGTTCTTTGCTACCTCACTAGGAGGATAGCATCCCTCGTGGAGCCAGTTGTTAACACTCCATTTTAAAAATTGATTTTAGGGGCTTGACGGGAGTTCAGTAAGGATCCCATTCCCTCAAATTTCATGTGACCACCTTTCAATGAAGAAAGTGGCAGGTGTGTTGTAACATTGGGAAGGATTCATAATTAAGGCCTGCAATTGATCGGGGGAAGATCCACGGTTCCGAACCGCTTCACGCGAGCAAACATGGACGGTAAAAGCTTCCATCCAGGATTGTGAAACATGTTAAAGACTGGAGGATTTCAATAGTTGAGATGAGGTCAAGGAAGATCTATGGCCTAAAGAGATTTCATGATCCATACTTGTGCCGATAAAACTGCAATCTCAAAACATGAAAAGGTGCAGGGGTCACAAAGATCAAGGGCCCTGATGAAGAAGGAGATAAATCTACGGCTACGATTCATTTCTCAAGGAGAACTAGCATGGATGAACATCTAAGCTTCCCATTGCAAAAGATAGTGGGGCCCACTCTGATCGACGGCTACACGAAGGGTCAATCTTGATCAACGGTGAAGAAGGTGTCACGGACCAGAACTGCCTACAGTGTTCAGAAGAGAAAAGTTGGTGGCAGGAGGAATGGAACATGGATGGTGGATATGATAGATTCCATTGATTAGATGGTTGAGAAGACTCGTGAGGTGCAGATCTCCCATCCAGTGTGAAGATGACAGCGAAAGAGATGTTCGCGCGTGTAATATGCACTCTCGTGGATTGGCCGATTTCTTCGAAGCCATTTGTAGCACACGTGGAGGTGGAATCATCCCTTGGTAGATTCATATCATGAAGGGATATGTGTATTTTGTGTGAGATGGCCTACAGAAATTGGGAAAGTAACCGACAAATCTCAGCTCACATGAGGCAAAGCCAACACGATGCGGGAGACCATTCCGTTTCCCACTTTGAAGGAACAAGGAATCATGGGAGTGTCCACTTCATGAAGTATGTAGCATGGATCTACTGTACCAGATGGCAACCACAACTACTCCCCATAGCATATAGTAAGGCGCCATGGCCGATGAAGCCAAATGACTATATCCCCAGCAAATAAAGGATCACTTTGCTCGCACCTTCGTACATGTTGAAACTAGATACACTCGGTGACAGAATGTGTGGGAATGTTGACCAGCCTGTGTGAATATCAATCCCAAAGCCCTATAAATACTGCCTTCAGTTCAACAAGAGTGAACTAACATATCTCTAGAAGCCGATTTCTACTCCTCCATGAAGTTGTAGAGGCTTGATAGAGTGTGACGATGAAAATATGGTTTGAAAATCTTGTCCGTTTGGGGGTGCTGATGGTTGGTGATAAGGTTCTACACTCACTTGTCATCTTGGTATTTGCATGCCAATGGGGAAACAAGCCATCGGGGCCTAGACGTGATACCTACGTCTCCAACGATGCGAGGCCTGGACACTTACTTCCCATAAGTGTTTTTCCAAGAGCCCTTGATACCATCGCACCCACCAAAGCCTCCACTGAGGGGGACAGTCATTGACTATTCCCTGTGTAAACATTTGTTCGGATGGTAGCACCAAGGGATCAAAGCCCTCATCATTCTAATTATGAAGTACACTTGACGAGGGTGATGGGGTTGGTGTATAGGTTCTACACCTTGGTTCCTGTGGGAGCACTCACCTCACTCGAGGTGAGGAGTACAATAATGATAAACCATCCCACAGGTCTGTCTGAACCATAAGCAATGCAGCCCTTCTTCTAGATCCCATGTATAACAATGTCAATCGGCGAGGAAGGAGGTGGTATATGTGATTGGACCAGTGAGGGAAGCCAACCACGTTGCGAGCGTGTGACGATGCAGAAAGCTTCATTTGAACATGGTGGAAGCACATGTTTCAGGCAGAGGGGGAGGCATCATCCTTATCATTTGTCATGAAAACCAAGCACATCAAGTTGTTATTCAAGTTGAATGTGATAGTGAACATCATGACATTTGTCGTGCATATTTGTAAAATGTGGCACTAGTCCACTCTTTGCATTGTTAACGTCGGATGGTGACTCGTAACAGTTTTTGATTCGGTAGTATTAGCAACAGGATTGTATAAAAACGCTCGCGATAGAGGGAGAAAGGAGTTAGTGAATTGGATTGGGAAACAATCCCAGGTTGAGGATCCCATTTGTAAAGCTTGATACCTATGTATGAATAAATTATAGTGAAATACTGTTACTCATAGTAGAGATTCCTATGTTGTTGTTTTTCCCAATATGTGCTCTCTTTTACGTGTAAATGTGTTTCTTGTTTCCACTCCATTTTGTAAATTGATTTCCATGCCTGCAAATTAGGGTATAGTTGTTAAAAATTCATACTAGATATGCTCCAGCCACTGTTCCAGGAATTTACCAATGGTTTTTCTAAAGTTGCATGGAATTCATCTCGCTGGTGCTCCATGCGATGGACTGTCCCTCCTTGTCCTCTAAATTGCCCTCTAAAATCTCTTGATTGGGAAATCAGCAGCTATCTTGCCTCCATTTCCAATATTTAGTCATTCTTTCCATTTGTAATCATTTCTTCCACGGGTTTCAACTCCATTTGCCCATGGTCCCTTGCCCCTGATAATCCCACCATGCACCTTCCTCAACACACTTTTCCCCATTCAGGATCCTAACCCCCTGATTATGCTGATTGAAAATCCTATGCGGAGTAGACTCTGGTGACACACAAGATTGACAACCTTATGTGGAGATACTCCAACGACAAATGAGAGATCCCTCTCTGATTGGACAAGGCCCGAGGTTTAGTCTAAAGTGATTCTGCTATTGCCCGGGAGTGGCCTCACCTCGCTCGACCTTGGGGGCTCAAAATACTGGTGCTAACAATAACCTTCCAGTTTAATCATCTTATTCACCTCACACTTGAGCCCATAATCAATTGTACCCTTTAGGTTCCTCACTGCATCCTTTACAACCATCTGGTAAACAACAAAGCAAATATCTAGTCTCGTATTCATCAAGTACATCAAGGAATACATCATCTGACGATACATCGTGGCATCAACCGACTCTGATGAAGAAACACTCAATAGCTTCAAGTTCTATGCCATAGGTATGGTCATGGCCTTGCAGTCCATCATCCTGAACCTCTTCAGGATCTCTACTGCATACTTTTCTTGTCCACACCTTCATGCCTATAACGTAGTGCATCATCTCCAAGTCCTTTATCTCAAACTCAACATCAACTCTTCTTCTTGCATATTTAATGAGTTCCTCTTTTCTGTCAGGAACAAGTCATTGACATATAATAGGAGCATCATTGGTCTTCTGCCTTCAACCTTGAAGCAAAGGTTGGAATCCTCTTTACTCTCAGTAAATACTAGAGTCATCAGTAATCTGTCCATCCTGTTGTACCATGTCGAACCTCAATATATTCTGTAGTCACTCCCTATGAAGCGGAGCATCATACTCCCTCTGTCTTCCATACTCTATGCACTAAAACATTCTATACCGGAGTGACAAGTAGCTTCTTATGCTACTAATATTCTATGTATCCATCTAGTGTATAATCCTTGTAGAAAAGGTTAATATCTTCATCAAGCTCATCATGTATGTGTTTCAACTCCCACTGGCTGCAAATGTCTCTTCGTAGTCTATGCCTTCTTTTCGTGAGAAGCCTCGTGCTACGAATATTGCCTTGTATCCCATAATGTTTCCATCTATTGCATGATGGAACTAAAAACTTCCCTTCACGTATCGATACTACATCCTAGACATCATTCTTCTTGAATTGGTCTTCCCTTTCTTCTTGGTTACTTCTTCATAGCAATGATGTCGATGCATTCGTCATATTATTCTTCATCTTCAACTGTCGTCACTTGTTCTTCGGAACAAGTCTCATCCTTCTTTGCTTGTAGGTGATTATGTATGTGATATTTCCTACAAGTCAAATGCATTTGTATGATTATAACCATTTCATAAGGAATATTCATAATGGCAAAGTCTTAGGCATAAATATATGATCATGCAACTATTTTAGCCAATACAACATTCATCCATATCTTATGAAACGTTTCTAGATGCCTTCCATCTCTACCAAGACAACATTGAGATTGTGCATTAA
>LPNX010249883.1:38418-91535 GCA_001517045.1 Pseudotsuga menziesii | reverse complement strand
AGAGGTTTCATTCTAGATAAGTAGCAATGGAGAGTTGTATAGCACCATGAGCTACTTACCCATCACATGCATATTAGTAGTATACTGTCATTAATGAAAACACTCTATCATGCATAATACATCAACTGAATATAAACAAATGCATAGAAAAACAATATCATGAAATGACAATTGAATACTTATCTTTATTTGTTTTGTGGGTAGACTCCTTCTTGAGCCTTCAACTTCATCATCTTCTTCATTCATAATAGCATCGTTTCTTATCCAAATGCTAATATGGATAGGAGGTTCTTCAAGAGTTGATTTCTTCATATTCCTCATCGCTTGAGGGATCTTCTTTGGATAGTGAGAGTTTGATCTTCCCATCTTCTCTTCTCTTACTATGAGTTGAGAATCTTCTTATGTGTGCTCTTCTAGGAATATTTCTGAAAGTAATCACTTCCTTCTGGCATACATTCCTTGAATGAATGAATCCCATGGTATTGGGAGGCCATTCAAGGTGGCTATCACCACTTTTGCATTCCACTTCTTCTTCTACTACTACAAGTTGTTCTTTTATTTGAGAGACCCTTGTGAAGTATGACTGTATGGTCTCTGCATTCTGGATATTCACATTCTTCAACTGTTTTCTCAAAGTCATATTCTGATATATGTTCTTCCCTTCAAATAGCTTGGTCAAGGAATCAAACATCTCTTTCAGTGTATTTAGGGAAGACACTTGTGGTACAAGTTGATCCATGAATGAATCAGTAATGATCTTCTTTGCCTTGACCAAGTTCTTCTTGTGTAAGGCTATTGAGCCTCATCACCCTCTGGAACTGGAACCTCTCTTCTTATGTAGGTGTCCAATTCAATTTCTTCAAAGAGATCATATACTTCCATGCTTGGAAGTTGTCATCTTAAAAAATATTATCGTCAAGCTGATGTGATAGATCACTTTGAAATGAGAATCTCAAATGAAAATAGCAAAAGATTAGATCTTACCGATTTGAGGTGTCCGTCCTAGTTCTGGAGCTCGCTGATCTAGGGTTTGTCAGAGAAAACCTGATTTTGAAAAACTGGAATATTTCAAATATGATTGGATATAAATATATATCTCTTCAAGTTGATCTTTCCAATGTACTCATTTTCTGAAAACAATGGAGGGAAGCTCTCGGAACAGGAAGCCCTAGTTTACCAATTTCTTCTGCAAAAATTCCTGATACGGTTTCTGTGATATCTACAAAATTGATACTCCTCTCTATTTAAAAATCTCTACTTAGGTAGCCACTCTTTTCCCTGTTCTAACACCATAGGTTTCATCAGAATTGGTTTCACTAATTGGGACTTATGATCATTTTCCCAAGGTGACCTGTTACAGGACTGCTCAAAACATCGAAGTTGTATAGGCTGCCACATGTCACAGTTTCATATTCTAGGTATGAAACTAGGAAAACATAAATTAAAGTCTATTCCCTTTCTAGAACATCTTCGGAAATGTCATTGGGACCTTTGTATCCCAAGATATAGAAATTATCCCCAGGTATCCTGTTTAGGGATGAATCCTGGAAGAGGCTGGAACCCTAACTTGGAGGGATCATATCACCTAGAATATAGTGAATATGAGGTTTAATGTTAGATACAGTGTAAATCAGGATTTTATCTTAAGCCTGTGAAAGTTTCAGCTCTTAAACCATATCCAATCCCTAGATATAGCAAATCTACCAAAACTTATTATTTTTAGTTTTTAGGGTTTTTCCAGCTTAGGGTCAAACTAGGGTTTGACTTTCTCGGAGTTTCACCCAACCAAAAATATTGACCTAGGTCTCTGAAATTATATTTTGATGAGGAGAGAAATCCTATGCCGGGGTCACTCAAAAATTCCTCTTCTGTAGAAAGCCCTAATTTTCCGCACTGAAAACTGAATATGCTCAGAATCGAATTCTGCTTCGATAGAAAGATGCGCCCTTCAATGGAGAGTCATCCTAGCATAATTTTGCTAACGAATTGTGGAGAGAGATCCAAAAAGTAAGAAGCCCTAGCTTCTGTAGCTACACAATGTTTTCTTCTTAGGTTAGCTCTGATACCATGGTACATTTTTATCATTCAAGCTAGAATTATGATGTTCGGATCTTTAACTAAGAGAATCACATGGACAGCAATAAAACACAAGAGACAAGAGACACAAAAAAATTTCCTTGGGGAAACCATAAAGGATAAAACCCCACAACTTCCTCAGATATAGAATCAGCACCAAAAGTAAAACCTAAAAACATAAAGATGATCTCCCGACAACAGTAGTCTCTCTCTTGATCCTAGCAACTTCTCTCTCTCACTCATGCGCCCCAATGAGTGAGTGTGTGTGTGATAAATAAAGAGGCTCACTCTCTATTTATATTCTTTCATTCACTTGAGGCCTACTCCAACATTTCGGCCTCACTTAACAATTACTTACTAGAGCCGACATCTCTAGGAGTGTCTAATAACCCTAGTGGCCCACAACTTGTGGGGACTTTGCCTCCTCTGACCAACAAGGAGGGTTATTCTTAACAAAATGGTGGGGACTATTGCCCCAACTTACAATGACTCACCTATGGTAAAATTCTCTAGGATAGTCTAATAACCCTAGGGCCCCACAACTGTGGGGAATTTAACCCTTAACCAATAGGAGGGTTACCCACAATGACTTGACATGAATTGTTTCCATTATAGAACCTCCTGATAGGAACATTGGGGCATGACATGACTCAAATACATTACAGACACATCCCAGAATAAACATCGGGGTACAATACATAAGATATACAGATGAATACATTCCAAAGTTACAAATACATCAACAATGTTAACTATTCCTTATTAATTACATTTGGATTTAGAACAAATCCAATTTGAAACTAACCTATATTTAGAGAAGCTCACTCTTTTTGTGATTTCTTGAAAGGGGTGATCTATTTCATTAATCCAAAGGAGATACTAGACCTTGGTCAGAATGGTATTTGTGCTTTTTTTGACCAACGTGAATCCCAAGAAATGGAGGCAACTCCTATATCTATCTTGAAGATATTTTCATAAGTTGTTTAACCAATCTTGTAAGGCCATAAGTGCAGCACTAAACAAAAGATTCGACATGTTTAGAGACCATTGAAAAAATGGATTTGTTGGAAGCCTTGTGTAGAGGACCCAAAAATATTAAATAGTTAGAATATAATCAGTTGTAATATCTAGGTCCCAAATAAGGTAGTTGATGATCTCTTTCCAGAAATTTCAAATTATAAGAAAGGTCAATAAGGAAATTAAATAAGGGATTTGATACTTCATTTTATGCTTGATTGATGATAAATTGAAGTTGTTCATGGATAGGGAATTCCATTATAAACCAATTTCTCTTTCTTTTGCATTTGTAGATACCTGCCAACTATCTTTCTTCCCAAGATTGTCTAATGATGTGTTAAGTTATGTAAAAGTATAGCACAGTCAATCCACTATTGGAATACATATCATTCATAGATTGATTGTTTTGACTATTTTTATCCCCAATATATTTTAGTCCAAATTAACTATTCCTTTCTTAGAAAATCCAAATTTTAAGAAATATGTCTAAAGAAACAAATTTGCTTCTATGTGAGGATCACCCGTAGAACTACACCTATTAGCTTCATACCCTACCTCCAATTCATGTGTCATTTATGATTCAAACAATGTAACAATGAATAATATTATTAATTTCATTTCCATGAGAGATTCCTATGTAACGATTGTCTCTTCCCCAATTCTTAAAGGGTACTATCTCAATGGAAGAATACTTGACTTACAAGTATGAGGTTGGTGTTTCAATTCCTCCATGCCCTACCATAAATTGATAAATGGTATTGCAATGTATTTCTAAGAGGGGGTTTCATAACCACCTCTATGGGTTTTTATGGGGGGTCCTAAAATTCCCCCATAGGTTTCTATGAAGTGAATTTTCAACCATCCTCCTAAGTTTCTATGAAGGGGGTTCTTAATCACCTCCATAGTTTTCTATGAGGGATTTTCAAACTATCTCTATACATTTCCACGAGGGGGGTTCTACACCACCTCTATTAGTTTCTATGAGGGGGATCCTAAATTCACCCATATGTTTCTATGAGGAGGGTTCATAACCACCCCTGTATGATTTTATGAGGGGGGTTCTAAATTTCCCTATATGTGACTATGATGGGTGTTTCAAACCTCCCTTGCATGTTTTTAAAAGGGGGGTTCTAAACTACCCCCATAGGTATTTAAGAGGGGGGTTGTAAACCACCCTCATAGGTATCTAAAAGGGGGGGTTCAAAACCACCCCCATAGGAATCTATGGTGGGGGTTTAAGTATGATCCCATGGGAATCTATGAGGGGGGTTCTAAAACACCCATATAGGTCTCTATGAGGGGGGTTTTAAAGCACCCCTGTAGGTATATATGAGTGGGGTTATAAATATCTCCATATAGGCATCTAAGAGTGGGGTTCAAAATTGTCCCCGTAGGAATATATGAGGGGGTTCAAAACCACCCCCATAGGATTCTATGAGTGGGGTTCTAAACCATTCCTATAAGTATTTATGAGGGGGATTTAAAAAATCCCCCATAGGTCTCTATGAGGGGGCTATAAAATGGGGAGTGGGAGGGGTTAAAAAATGCCCCCATAGGTCTCTATGAGGGGGGTCTCAAACTACCCCCAAAAGTAAATTTTGGGAGTGGTTCAAATCTCTTCAAAATCAATGCTTAAAGGGAAAATATTTTAATGTTGGTTCCTTTGGGGGTGGTTTTTACAGAACTGCCTCTAATGCCAAAACCACCCTCAAAAGTCACTTTTGGGGGTGGAAGGCACTCCCTCCTAATTGTAGTAGTGGAAAGGTGTATAAATTGTTGATATTTTATACATTATCCTATAATCCATAGAATTACTAGAATCTTGTCATCCCAATTCTCTTTTTCAATGTTGCAAATTTTTGTTATTCCTTTGGTAAGTGTTTTTTGGAATGATTCTATGGCACCATTCTATTGGGGATGGTATGTTGAACTTTTGTGATGATCAAGAAAGAATTATTTTATTAGTAATGTTATAGTATTGTTAATGAAGTGTGCTCCTCTATCACTGATTAATGTAAGGGGGATTCCAAATATGGTAATTATGTTTTCATAAATGAATTTTCTACTAACTCTCTAGCACAGTCTTTGACTGGTTCAAATTATTCCCATTTGGTAATATATTCAACTCCAGTGATACTATATCTCACAACCATTCATTGACCAGGTATCAAAAATGGTATGACAAAATCGATGGCCCAAATTTCAAATGTAAGGCTTGGATTAACTGAAATTACGGGAATTTCGTTTGTCTTATCAACAGACCCATCGTTTGGCATTTGTCACATTTAATAATTAAATTTTTACAATATTTGTTAAGCATTGGCTACCACAGTTGACCCAGTATAATCCTTTTCATAGTCATGTCATCTTGGAAATGTTTTCCAGTCAGTCTTGAGTGTGATTCATCAATAATTGACTCCCTCTCATGGTCAAGGATGCATTGATGCAGAATATCATAATGTCCTAGTTTGTACAGGAAATTATTACTTAATGTTTATGCAAAAACTTTCATTCATAATATTTTCCTCTCCTTATTGGATATTCCTTTTGGTGCTTGTCGATCTTGAAAGAATTGGGATATATTGACTATTTTTGTAGGCACTTCCCTGACCCTAAAAATATGTACGTTAGGTAAGTCATCATCTATTTAGACGAGGTATTCTCCTATCTCTATCTTAGGAAATTGGTCTGGTTCGACGTTAATCTTTCCTGGTCATAATATGATTTCGACTTCAAATTCTTGGAATAATAGTAACCATCGACATATTCTTTAATGGAGAAAGGGTTTGTTTACTAAGTATTTTAGGGCTTGATGATTTGTGAAGAAAAAAAAATGGTTAGCCAATAAATAATGATGAAATTTTCGAGAGAAAAATTAATACCGATCCCTTCACATTCCATGGTTTAATAGTTTTGACTAGCATAGGCGTTTAGGTAGTCCATCCCATCATCAACTGGTTTTTTCAATAATGCACTTACTACAATGGATGATGTGTCAATGTACATGTAATTTATTGAACCAATTTGGAAAGCATATTATAGGTTATTTGACTAACTTTCTCTTCAGTAGATCAAAGGATTATTGAAATTCTTGAGTCCATTTGAATTTAACATTCACTTTGACTATCTCCTCCAAAGGGAATGTGATTTCTGAGTTGTGACAAATAAATTTATGATAATACCCTGTGTGTCCTAAGAATATTATAATTTTTTTTTATTTACTAGAATTTGTAAGTGGAAAATGATTATTATTTTGTTGAGGTCAACTTTGATTCCTTCCTTCCAAACTACATGGCCTAAAAGGATTCCAATAGGTGTAGAAAATATCCACTTCTTTATGTTTAAGGATAACTAAATTTTTCTACAACGTTTTAGCATTAGGTGAAGCCATTTGATATGGTCTCTTAGTAAACTATATATGTTCTATTTGTTGAAGTAGACAACCATAGTTTTATACAGGTACTCTTGAAAATTCTTTGATAGCTATTGTAGAAAATACTATAGCTAGACCAAAGGGCATGAACTTGTAAGCAAATGATCCAAATTCATAGACACAGGTTATTTTCACTTGGTTTTACATAGCTATTGGAAGTCGTTTATATCTTGAGAATCTATGTGCAAAAGTGTAGCATTCATGGCCTGCTACCTAATTGATAATTTCATCAACAAAGGGTGTAGGGAAGGGATATGTGAGAGTTCCTTTATTAATCCTCTAAAGTTGACACATATACATAGTTTTTTAGAATCATGTTTTGGGTTGAATGACCATTAGAATATCCCATTCTAACCGGTCGATTGAGTATATAATCGCTATAGCTAACATGTTTTGAATTTATCTGTTAACAATGTCTTTGTATTTGTGGGATAACTTATAAGGTCTCTTTTTGAATGGTTTAGCACCTAGTACAAACCATATTTTAATTTCCTTCATCTCTTGCACTAGTCCTTTTAGATCTCTATAATCTCTAAAAACAAACATCTTGGTATTATCTAAGAAGTTTTACTATTTTTGTTGTTTGTTCTTCTAACCAATAGCCTCCTATTTTATCTAATTAAGGTCTATCATTTTTGGATATGTTTACATCTTTGGTTTCAATTTCTGCATTTATCCTGCACTCAGGGGATTGTGACCCATTAATCTATTGTTCTCCTTCTTTAAAGTCTGTAAAGAATGGAGGAAAGAATTTTTTTCCTAGCTCCATATTTTCTTCCTTAGGTTAGTATATATTTTCATAGAAAACATAATTGGGCATACAATATCAAGATGATATTTTTTCTGTCTAAATCTCTTACCTGGAACATATTTTAGTTTCTAATTCCAAGTAGTTCAGAAGTCCATATTGTTGTTTTTAGTCGATTTTTATGTTCTTGTAAGTTGAATTTATATGATGGTCAGATGATGTTTTTCAACACTCTCTAGTTGATCTAAAGGTTTAATAAAACTATGTAGTTCTTTCATAGCTTCCTTAATATGTCTTGCATGGTAGAAAATGAGAAGTCTTTGATAAAGTTTTCTTTGAGGGATGGATTTTAATGTCTCACCTCTTGCTTCTTCAATCTTATACCATTTTTTGGGTAAGTTGTCCAATGTAATCGAGAACATGTGAGACCATGCTATTTTTTGTGATATCCTAATAGTTTCCATTATTTTTCACATAATTTTATGTGGTTGACTAGATCTTGAACTTGTATGAACTTAGGGATTTGTTCATATACTGTTACCTTTTTCCACCAAAATGCTTGAAAAAATATGTAGAAGATGTCATCCACATTTGTAGTCAAATTGATGAGTGTCCCACTATCGAGCAGTTTGATTGGTGAAAGATTCAACTAGGAACTATAGTCATGCTTGTTCTACTACATTCTTAGAAAATTCATTGATGTGTGTAGTTGGCGATTCTCATTCTTTGTATTAGAGTAGTGGCAGGTTGGTTGATTTATTTTTTATCAGCACCAAGGTAGGATACTCTCGAGCTTTATTTTTGAATAATTTCAGTATTAACTATGATAATGAAACATTTGTGCATAGAATGGTGAGGAATAACTTAAATCTCCCAGCACTCACGGGATTTAGTTTCATAGTTTTCCATTTTCCAAGAGTAGAATTATGAGCCTGAATTTTGGCCAACTAACATAGGAAAACTTAGATGAACTTCCCCATTCTCATTTGGCTTGACTAAGTCTTAATTATTTTTCATCACTTTATATAGTTGTCTTATGTCTACATCATTATTGTTGGGTTTGACCCAAGGTTTTCCTTGAGACAGATAAATGAGAACGATAACCCTTTTCTTTCCCCTTTTAATTTTAACTTACCTTTTTCCAAGGAAATGGAAGATTTCATTTTTCACCCCTGGGGTCAACCGACTAGTGCTACAAATGATTTAGATCCTTCCTTGACATCAACTAGTTTGAAGTTTACTTGTTTTTTTATGCCCATCATTGACGTGTTGTTATATCCCAAAATGGCGGTTCTCTTTTTGTGACGACATTTACATGTTTTGTCGCATGGTGACAATTCCATGACGACACTTCATGAAAGTTACTTGTCAGTCACCCAAAGGAAACATATGTATGGAAGGGACATTTATACAGTTTTTCAACTTTATTTAACCTCTTTTTTGGACCATTGGAATGGCATCAGACTAAGGAACAACTTTCTAGAAGAAACCAACTCCTGAAAACTCTTGCAAATACCTTGAAAAATGAATTTTTGGAACCATATGCGAGTTCTCAATGGGAAACCTGTGTATTTCAACTTTGTATACGTGAGTTGTCAGTGGGAAACCCATATATCTCCTGTAGTGGTCAAAAAATATAAATTTCTCAAAATTTGGGTGGTTTTGGAATTGATGGGCCTTGGTTGTAATTGATCCATCCTCGACCCTAAATCTTCAGAATGCTATATAAGAGAGGGAGAGGGGACCATGAAAGGGGACTTAGCCTTTGGTATTGTTATGATAAGTAAAATTGGGATTCTCATACCCCCTACCTTTTCCCTAGTTGTCTACCTTTGTTGCAAATATTGGAGGTTGATATTCTTGGAGGAGAGAAGTAGGAGATCCAGATTGAAGGTTTCATGAGGTTCCTTGCATGAGGATAAGGTATATCCTATACTTATTCCATTGAATAATAAATATTTGATATTCTTCTCTTTCCAAATCATTGTGTAATAGATATTGAATCTCATTTTATGATCATATGTTAATGGTTTATAGATTAGGGTTTCATGTTATTTTGAATATCATCATTCTATATGTGGTCAAATTGGTTTGAGGAAGGTTTGAAGTTTTTTTTTGCAGGTCTCTTGGTTGGAGAGCAAGAAGAGGGATCAATGAGAAAGCTTGGATCAACCTTCATTGCACAAGGTATGAACCCTCCTAACCCTTGAAATATGGTTTACATTTATCCTTGCAAATCTTTAGATATCAATCTGTACACCCCCCTTAGTACATTGGTGGCCTCAACCCCAACCATAGGATCAATTCCTTAACAACAAAACTGGCGAATCCGTTGGGGAATACTTATCTATTTTGGGGTATCCTTGTCTAGTGTTTCTAGTGTGTTTTAAATTTTGGGTCCTTCTTACAGGTCAAGAGTTAGTCTTAATATTTTCTAGACACCTTCCTTGCCCTTTTAAGGTTATTTTTTACCTTTTTTGTCCTTCCACGACCCATACATGTCTGTTGCACTATAGAGTAGTGCATCCTTGACCCATAGACGAATTTTAAGTGGTGTAACTATGTATAATATGTGACTTTTCCTATAGGAAACCTGTGTATGCCATTTATCAGTGATTTTTTCACCTTTTTGGGCTTGTTTGGGGTGGTCTGGTGTTGTTTGTGGGGTCCTCTCAGGTCCCTTTATTGTGTAGGACCACTGGGAAGTGATGTCTCTCTCTGAATGTACTCTTAAATTGGTTTGTAATACCTTTATAAATCCTTTGGGATTGTCTCTTGTTCTTCCCCCCACCTCCTTCCTTGGCATGACCTTGTTGTGCAAGGTGTTGATCAACCTCTGTTAGCAGGTATATATTGAACCTAGGAGCTTTCTGATCCTTGTTTTCTTTAGTCTTATTGATTAAATTATTTATGCCAAAGTGGTTGGCTTAGTCTCTTATGCAAGCTTTACTCACAAGAGAGGTCATATTTGAATTTAGGGAAGCCTAGGGTCTGTTTTGTGGACATAGAGCATAAGTCGTTATGCTTTGGTTTACATCATCTACATGTACTGGTTTGTAGGTTGTTTTTCTTTATTATTCATAAAGAAAAAGTAAAAAAATAACAAGTATTTTCTTTATATGCCTTTAGGCTAGGGTTTAGGCTTAGGTGCATTGCATACTTTTGTTTATTTGAAAATACAATATCTTTTTTCTTTTGTGGCCTTCATTTTCAGTTTTGAAAAGAAAAGAGAAGTAAAAGTTTTCATTTTGAATCTCTTTCACATTAATCATGGTGTTTCTTCTTTCAAGTCAAAACATCATCAGTTTCATTACCACTACCTTTGAGTAATCAACAACCCTTAAAAAGAGGGTTAATATTTAAAACATGTTAGTAACATTTTCTTTCTAAGGACAACACACACTAGTCTAGGCTAGTGTTTTGGGTTAGGGTTATATTTAACTACCCAACAATTCAAACTCAAACATAGTGGCATTTCATTTAGGAAATTCAATCTCATAAAGAAGGAAATAGGAAAGATCCTCTAACACAGAATTCAAGCACAAGGACTTGCGATACTGAGTTGTGTAGATACCCATCCTATACTTGGTTGAGAATACACCATAGATAGTGCATGTCTAGGGATTCACTCGGTACCTCCTTTTGTCCCTATGTGGTTCCTAGTATTGTTTGAGTTTCAATCTTAGATACCATGCCCATGTGCAATGGCTGGACCGATGACTGTTCCAACGAATTTTCTTTGTGATTTTGGTAGCCTTAGCATCGTGACCTGTATGACTCTACATGGGTGATGGTGGAAGGATATTTCCACTGTACCCAGGGCATACAAGGGAGGAAACCCTATGCAGCTCTTTGGAAAAGTGGTTGGTGATCCAAATGCTTTCCCAAAAGTGATTATATCGAGACCCCAGGTAACTTTACTTCTCCTTCACTGGTTAGTTCTGGGCCCTCAACATCCCAGAATCTCCTTTGGAAGGTATCCTTGTGTGCCTAGTCTGGATACTTAGGATTTTCTTCTAGTGGTGTTCTCTCTGTTTTGTTGGTTACTAGTTGACATTAGACTTTGATTTCTTATTGAGATAGAAACTATAGATAGTACCCATATGGACACCAACCAAGAGACCCCCATGCAAGGGGATTTTTGTTCCTTTCCTTTTACTGGGAATGTTGGTGTTCCCATGATGGACACTTTGAATCTTCCTAGATTCACCCTCGGGATACCAGTTTGGTTGTTTTCCCCTCCAACTATCTTGAATTCTCATGATGCTTCTCAAGAAAGCACCTTATATTAATGGCATCAAAACAATTTCTTCCCTTCATTGGTAGCAACCTCTCCTCCTTCTTCCTCATGCGCTGAAAGTTCTGATACTAGTAACCTGCAATCTAAAAGGATTAAAAGGAGGAAGAATATGAAGAAGAAATGAAATCAAGGGGGAAATTGTTAACCCAAAAATCCCCCACACAGCTCTCAATGGCCTACACCACCCAAGGAAACCATCTCACAACACTCATTTCACCCCATAAGACCTTCCATTTGACCCCCACACCTCCAAAAGATCCCAAGGATGAAGAAAAGGGCTAAAAACCCCAAAAAAGAGCCCAAAATAGACGCCCAGGAGCTAAAGCCCTAAAAAAGGGGCTAAAACCCTGAAAGGGGCTAAAGTTAGGGTGAAAGGGGATAAAGGCCCCCAAAAGGGGCTAAAGCCTTGACCAAGGGCTTAAAACCCTAAAAACCCTTGGAAAAACTATATAAGGAGGGTGGGGGTCACTCTCAAGACACTCCTCATTTGCATATTGTTATGCTGCCCATGGATGCTTTGAGACCTCTTGCTCTCAAGCCACCCACTCTCCCTCTCCCTCATCTCCATTTCTCCAAGCCATTGCTCCCCAACCAAGAGAGAGGTGCTCCCATGAGCTAGGGCATGGCGGCCCATGTCCACCTAAGTGAGGTATAGCTTCTTTTTATGCTTGTTTTATTTGTTTTTACTTTCTAACCCTCATCTCAATTTGCAGGTTTTTCCATTAACTTTGTTTGCAGGTTGTTTCCATGGTAGTATAGGTTGATTTTGCAGGTTTTGGAGGCAGAACCCTAACCTACTGTGTGCAGAGGGGTGCAAGAGTTATGCATATCCATATTTATTTATGATTTTAGCTCTTAGATTTAGTTTACAATAGCCGACATATACTTGTTCTAGTGTAGATTAGCTTAGTTCCAATTTGCAGCTTTGTTTTTACCATTTTACATTCCGTTTTTTATTGTTTTCTAAGGGTAGGAACCTACCCTTGTGCCCTATAGGCAGAAGGGAGCCATTCTTACCCCTGTAGTGAGGATAAATTCTCACTACAACTTTGGTGACTCCCCTCGGTCGATCCCACAGGATCCCTAGGCAAAAAATTTCAAGTCTTCAAGTTTTTCAATTTTTAACCTAGTTTTCAAAAAAATTCTGTTAGATCTATTTAAATCTACTGTATTTCTTGTTTTTTGTCAGTGCCAAATCCTCTGCTAGGATGATCTGAGTCAGACTGACCCAGTACTAGTTGCTATTGACCAAATCTGACCCTGCATCACCAGGAACACCCCTTTCCGAAGTAGGTCACTCTTATCGGGGGAAAAGGTGAGACAAGGTGCACTTAATCCCCAGACAGGTGCACCCAGGGTGCAATTAATCCTCAAAAAGGAACAATTTCAGCCCAGGAGTGCCTCAAGGTGCAGATATTTTGGCATTTTGTGCGACCCCTTCGTTCATTTCTGGAAAAATCTCACAGCCCCCTAGCGGGATTTGGTCAGAAATGTGCGACCTGTCACACATAAGTTATTTTTCAGTTTAATTAGTAGTAATTTCCAGCTTTATAGGACTGTTAGTGTGGCCCAGCCGCCTTTGTCCACCATTATAGGTCTCTTTTAATTCCAATTTTCAATTTTTGCAAATCAATCAATGAACAATGTGTATATGCTCATCCAATCACTAAGGCTTAATAAAATCAACTAGTCTAACTAAAAATAACATAAAATTAACCATCTTGATGCCCCCTTCCTCCTCTACCTAGTCATCACCCTATGGGGTATTCTAGGATACGACGAAGGGACATATCATATAGATCTAGGCACTCCATGGAATTTTTCCTAAACCACTAAAACCAGGTGACCTAGAAGGTGCAGGGGGTAGAGAAGGAGGGCTTCTCACGGTGCTAAGCGTCCTCCCTGCTTGACCAACCTAGCACTTTGGAGGTGACTTGAGGATCTACAGATGGGATTAGGGCCATTGTGTTGAGAGCCCAACACCTTCTCTTGGTTGAAGAAGAGTACCACTGAGAGGTAGACATTTAGTTAGGCCAACAATTGAGGGTCAATCACTACATTTGCTTACAAATTTATGTTTATGTTTGCATACAAAACCATGATGTGAGCTCTACCATGAATTCATAACCCATATTGAAAATCGAATACCAGAACAAATAAGAAAACCAACACGCCATACCATGTAATTAACCCAACTTAGTTCATGACACTGAGTAAGCCTTAAAATTTACCAAATTTACACTAAGTTCAATCAACTCTACAGTCTTTGAGGACATAAGTCCCTGACTACTTCAACTATGGGAAGTACTTGGGATTTACCCACGACACTTGGGGGCATTGGCCCATCTTCCATGGTGCCACCACAAGCACCCCAAGCCATGTAGATGCATTATGCACCTGCAAACCCCACTCCCACTGCAGCCCCATCCCACATCAACTTGGGGTCAAATATGCCATTCATGGCTCATTTGAATTTTCCTGACTTGGCCAGATTGACGAATGACCCCATTCGTCACCAAGATTTTTGGCCACTCATGCCAACTAAGCTTCCTTTAGACATCCCAAAGTTTGAAGGCAAAGCTGGGGAATGTCCCCAAAATTATATAATGACATTCCATCTATGGTGCTCATGCAATAGCATCGTAGAAGACTCTATCAGGCTGAGGTTGTTCCAACGCACCCTTACTGGTGCCACAACCAAATGGTACATTGAACTACCACAAGCGAAGTACCCCGACTTCAACTCCCTAGCCTTCATGTTCCTACAGTATTTCCAACTCCCTGTCAGATATGACAAGGGAGTGGAGATCCTGTTATCCTATCGCCAAAACACCGCCACTCACATCACTGATCATATCCATGAGTGGCGGCGGCGTCGTAGCTTGTGCAAGATCCAACTTGATGATAGGATCTTCTTGGATTGGTTCCTCAAGACTTTGCTCCTGCCCATCGCAAAGGACATCGCATCTGAACATCCCCAATCTTAAGAAGAGGCCATACTGAAGGCCCAACAATTTGACCTCATCTATGCCTAGTCAGGATAGTTGTATACTGTCATCCCAAGCACTCCCCATCCAAGTACCTCTTACCACGACGCACCGGGGGAATCCCACGAAGTGGAAAAAATCATAGGGTCAGTCTCCCAACAACCATAGCCTTGACCAACACCACCTGTCGTTACACCCCAACCAAGCAACACTACTAATGTTTCTTACCAAAACCAAGCTCCGGACTACGCTAGAATGATGTCTCGGTCCAGAACAACAATGTCTTATGCACAACCTGCACCACCGCAGCAAGCTTAGGCGATCGCTTGGCCAACACAACAATATGTGGGGAAAATTCCCACATTCATGGAACCACCACCCCCACAAATATACTATCCACCACCAATGCAGCAAGTTCAGGCCCCTGCCCCCGCTCCACCCACTCCACCTGCTCCATTGGGACAAGTGTTCACACAACAAAATCATCACAACTAACCCACCCCCAATAATCAACAAGGGCAATCTAGAAACAACCAGCCCCGCAATTAAGGCAATAACCAACCGTAGGGAGGTGGTCAGCAACCGAACCCTCCCAATAATGCCACGGCTAACTGACTAGCCCAAAACCCCCCAAGGCAGAATGCACCAAGATGCAATACTTTGTTGCGCACAAACCAACCATCTACACTCCGTGATGTCTATGGGCATTACATGTTTGAGTGTCCCCTCATGGCTCGCACTAAGTAGGCCATTCAAAATGAGGCCCAACAGGCCGCCAATGTTGATGTATATGTAACTTTGTAATGTATTCTTCTATGTATCTTATGTATTGTAACCCAATATTTATTCCGGGATGTCTCTATTATGTATTTGAGTCATGTAGTCATGCCCTGATGTTCTGATCGAGAGGATTAATAATGTAAGACTAGCATTTTCAGTTTCGATGTGGAAATTAGGGCTTTCTACAGAAGAGTAATTTTTGAGTGAGACCAGCATAGGGTTATTCTCTTCATCAAAACCGAAGTTTAGATACATGGATCAAGAAATTTGGTTGGGTGAAACTCTGGGAAAGTCAAACCCTAGTTTGACCCTGAGCTAGGAGGAACCCTAAATACTAAAACTGCTAAGTTTTGGTACAGTCACTATATTCCGCGATTGGTGAAGTATCAGATGCTAAAAATTTCAGGGGCCAAATATAAAATCCTGATGAACACTGTTTCCAAAAATCAGACTCAGATTCTCTGTACTCCAGGCGATATGATCTCTCCAATTTAGGGCTCCAGCCTCTTCTAGAAATCATCCATAAACAGGACACCTGGGGAGAATTGCAATATCTTGGGCTACACAGGTCCAAATGGAATTCCCAAATATTTTCTAGAAATGGAACGGAATTTAATTTCTTTGTTCCGAATATCAGACTCAGAAGATGAACCAGTGACACGTGGCAGGCCGTACAACTTTGCTGTTCTGAACAGTCCTGTAACAGATCACCTTGGGAAAAGGATCATAAATCCCAAATGGTGAAACCAATTCTGATGAAAACTATGGTGTTAGATCAGAGACATGCAAGTTTATCTCAGTGAGAAATTTCAGACATATAGGAGTAGTAATTTCAGATATATCACAGAAACAGTAACAGGAATTTCTGCAGAAGAAATCAGAAAATTAGGGCTTCCTGTTCCGAGAGCTTCCCTCCACTGTTTTCAGAAAAGGAGTACATTGGACAGCTCCATTTGAAGATATCTATCTGTTCATCCAATAAGATCTGAAAGATTCCAAGTTTTGAAAATTAGGGTTTCTGTGACAAACCCTAGATCAGTGAACTCCAGGACAAGGACAGACACGTCAAATCGGTAAGATCTAATCCTTTGCTATTTCCATTTGAGGTTCTCATTTCAATATGATATATCACATCAGCTTGGTGACAAGCTTGGGGAAGTTGACAAATTCCAAACAGAGAAGTATTTGATCTCTTTGAAGAAAATGTATTGGACACCTACATGAGTATAGAGGTTCCAGTTTCAGAGGGAGACGAGGTTAGAAGCCTTTCACAAGAAGGACTTGGTCAAGGCCAAAGAAGACATCATGCTCATGCTGCAGAGGATGATGAACTATCCAGAAAGAGATCCAGATATGAAAGTGAATATTCTTCAAGCGAGGAAGAATATGTTCTGATATCAGCTCTCACAGAAAATATTATTCATGGAAGTGATGATTGGCTTATAGACAGTGGGGCTTCCAAACATATGACAGGATTCAAGGAATCCTTTGTAAGACTCTCAGAAAATGAATCACCTCACAAGGTGAAACTAGGAGATGAATACCAATATCCAATAAAAGGTAGTGGGGAATCTTCATACAAGCTAGACTCTGGTAAGTCTCTAACAATTAAAGAATTATTGTTTGTTCCAGGATTCAAGAAGAACCTTCTCTCCATTTCAGCATTGATGTAAAAGGAATGCGGATTGCATTCATAGATGGTCAAGTCATCATATGGCTAAAAGGAAACACTATCGATGATGCGGTAGTGATTAGAGAACAAGAAGGAGGCTTGTAAAAATTGAAGGGCTATCCAGAACAAGCCTTGATCCATGATATGGTAGAGCCAAATGAGCTTTGGCATAGAAGGCTTGCACATGTGCACTACAAAGCACTACCTATTGCAAGCAAAGCTATTCCAGAATTTCAAGCTATTTTGAAGGGAAGAACAAAAATCAGAATATGACCTAAAGAAGAAGTGAAGAATGCAGAAGTGGTGATGGCCACCTTGAATGGCCTCCCAGGATCATGGAATTCATTCATGTGAGGAATGTGTGCCAGAAGGAAGTGATTACTTTCAGAGAACTCACAAGAAGAAGAAGCTCGAGAAGAGAAGATGGGAGCAACTAAAGATCAAGCCCTTACCATCCAAAGAAGATCCCTCAATCAATGAGGAATATCAAGATCTCAACTCTTGAAGAACTTCTCATCCTCCTTACCATTTGGATAAGAAACAATGCTATCATGAATGAAGAATACGATGAAGCCGAAGGCTCAAGAAGGAGTCTACCCACGAAACAAATAAAGATAAGTATTCAATTGTCATGATATTGTTTTGTTATGCATTTGTTTATATTCAGTCATTGTATTATGCATGATAGGATGTTTGCATTAATGACAGTATACTACTAATATGCATGTGATGGGTAAGTAGCTCATGGTGCTATACAAATTCTCCATTGCTACTTATCTAGAATGAAACCTCTTTGCTGACATATTGGATTAGTGCACAATCTCAATGCTGTCCTGGTAGAGATGGAAGGCATCTAGAAAGTTTCAGTGAGATATGGATGAATGTTGTATTGGCTAAAGTAGTTGCATAATCATATATTTATGCATAAGTATTTGCCACTATGAATATTCCTTATGAAATGTTCTAACCATACAAATGCATTTGAATTGTAGGAAAGACCGCATACATAATTGCCTACAAGCAAAGAAGAATGAAGACTTGTTCCGAAGAACAAGTGACGACAGTTCAAAGACAAAGAATAATATGACAAGTGCAGTGACATCATTGATGCAGAACCTTCTAGCCACCAAGAAGAAAGGGAAGACCAGTTCAAGAAGAATGATGTCAGGGTGCAGTATCGAGAACTAAAGAGAAGTTCATAGTTCCATCATGCAGTAGATGGAAACATCGTGGCATACAAAGCAAGATTCATAGCACGAGGCTTCTCACAAAAAGAAGGCCTAGACTACGAAGAGAAATTTGTAGCTAGTAAGAGCTTAAACACATACATGATAAGCCTGATGAAGATCTTAACCTTTGCTACAAGGTTGAAGTTGCAAGTCTATACACTAGATGGATACATAGAATATTAGTAGCATAGGAAGCTACTTGTCACTCTAGTACATAATGTTTTCAGTGCATAGAGCACAGAAGACAGAGGGAGTATGATGCTTCTCTTCAGAGGGAGTGACTACAGAATATATAGGATGGGCAGATTATTGATGACTCTAGGCTTTACTGAGAGTAAAGCGGATTCCAACCTTTGCTTCAAGGTTGAAGACGGAAGACCAGTGATGCTCTTGTTATGTGTCGATGCACTATTGTTCTAGGTATGGAGGTGTGGCAGAGTACAGATGGAATCTTCCTTGGACAAGGGAAGTATGCAGTAGAGATCCTAAAGAGGTTTGGGATGATGGACTGCAAAGCTGTGGCCACACCTATGGCATCGAACCTGAAGCTATTAAGTGATGCTTCATCAGAGATGGTTGATGCTACGATGTATCATCAGATGATTGGGTCATTGATGTACCTGATGAACACGAGACCAGACATTTGCTTTGCTGTGAACACCTTGAGCCAGTACTTGACAGATCTGAAAAGTGTTCACTTGATTGCTGCAAAGCATATTCTGAGGTACCTGAAGGGTACAGTTGATTATGGGCTCAAGTATGATGCGAATTAGAAGATTAACCTGGAGGGTTATGTTGATTCAGATTGGGCAGGCAGTGCCATCGACAGGGTGTTGCTTCAGTATGGGATCAGGTGTGATCTTTTGGTTTAGTAGGAAGCAATCTTGTGTGGCACTGAGTACAGCTAAAGTAGAGTACATCGCAGTTTTTTCAGCTAGTTGTGAGGCAGTATGGCTACGGAAGCTACTGTCTGATATATTTGATCTCCAGTTGGATGCTACTTGTATACATTGTGACAACTAGAGTTGTGTGAAGTTGTTAGAGAATCCAGTGTTCCATGACAAGTTGAAGCATATCGAGATCAAGTATCACTATATCAGGGATATGGTGTAGAGAGGAGCAGTGAAGCTCTTGTATGTTGCGACGAAGGAACAGATAGCTGATGTATTGACGAAGCCATTGGCTAGGCTGAAGTTCGAGTACTTCAGAGAGAGACTTGGTGTTCTCCATATTGAGGTTCCTTCCAAGAGAAAGTGATGAGACCCAGAGCCATTCTGACATGGTGAGAGGATTGGTTCCTTCCATGCTCAGTTGTAAGGGCTGAGCCATTCTGTCATGGTGAGAGGATTCAGTTCCTTCCATGTCAGATATGAGTGCTAGAGATCCAAAGCCATTCTGACGAGCAGGTCAGATGTAAGGGCTGAGCCATTTTGTCATGGTGAGAGGATTTGGTTCCTTCCATGTCAGATATGAGTTCTGACTGCCATTCTAGGAATGGAGGCACCTGTTCAGTTACCAGGAACACTCAGTCAGGTACTGAGATAGCCATTCTGACGAGCAGGTCAGATGTAAGGGCTGAGCCATTCTGGTCATGGCTAAAGGATTAAGTTCCTCCCATGACAGATGTGATTGCTGGCCATTCTGTCGAGTAGGATAGATGTAAGGGCAACTACCACTCTTCGGGAGAGTGGAGGCGCCTGGTCTGTTACCAGGTAGCTCAGTTAGGGACTGGGGGCCATTCTGACGAGGGTGTAGGATTCAGTTCCTACCAGGTCAGATGTGAGTGCACAAATCTTTCTTCATTGTGGCAGAAGTGGTTCCAGCCTGGTTGAAAGTCTTTCATGATTGTGGCGGATGTGGATCTAGCCTGGGTGAAAGTGCAGAAATATTTCTTCATTGTGGCGGATGTGGTTCCAGCCTGGGTGAAAATAACAGAGTTCTTTCATCATTGTGGCAGATGTGGTTCCAGCCTGGATGAAAGTCTTCCATCATTGTGGCGGATGTGGCTCCATCCTGGGTGAAGAGAACAGAGTTATTTCATCATTGTGGTGGAGGTGGTTCCAGCTTGGGTGGATGTGATGCCATTCTGACGAGTAGGTCAGATATAAGTGTTGGGCCTTTCTGATGTGATTGTAGTTTACTACATGATCAGATGTGAGTGTTGGGCATGCCTTTCTGACGAGTAGGTCAGATGTAAGTGCTGGGAATGCCTTTCTGATGAGCAGGTTAGATGTAAGTGCTGGATGAAGACCTACATGAGAGTATGCCTACAACCAGCATGAAAAAGGGATGGCTCTGTAGAACTTCCTATGACGAGATAGTACACACTTGATGATGACCAGAGGAGATCCAGATCGAGCTATGATCCATATCCAGTTATGATGACTCTAAGAGATCTAGATCGAGTGATGATCCAGATCCAGCAGTGATGATGATCCAGATCGAGTGATGATCCAGATCCAGTCTAGTGATGAGATCTAGATCGAGTGATGATCCAGATCCAGTAGTGATGATGATCTAGATCGAGTGATGATCCAGATCCAGTCTAGTGATGAGATCTAGATCGAGTGATGATCCAGATCCAGTAGTGATGATGATCCAGATCCAGATGACTTGAAGATGAAGATCACTTGAAGACGAAGATGACTTAAAGACGAGATGATCCAGTTGATGCAGAGAAGAAGACCAGTGCTAAAAATTATGTTGAAAGAATACCTTCCTAGTTAAGAGGGAGTGTTGATTATATGTAACTTCAGAATGTATTCTTCTATGTATCTTATGTATTGTAACCCTATGTTTATTCCGGGATGTCTCTATTATGTATTTGAGTCATGTGGTCATGCCCCGATGTTCCAATCGGGAGGATTAATAATGTAAACAAGTCATATCAAGTCATTAGGTAAGTCCCCACAGTTTCGAGGCACTTGAGTTATTATACACTAATTAAGGTGTAGGATCGAGTAGTAATTATTAGGTCGAGCCTATGTGTGAAATGGAAATTCAAGTGAACGGACTAATATAAATAGAGAGTGCGAGTCTCTCTATTTATCACTTGTGAATTACATCACTTGCTCTCTCAAGTGTGGCGCACCTTTGGAGAAGGAAATACTTTGGCTTGATAGAAGACAGAAGGCTGCTATTGTGTTGGGAGGTCATCTTACTGTTTTGGATTTCACATTTTGTGGTGATACTATCTTAGAGGAAGTTGAGGGGTTTTCTCCATTTATGGTTTCCCCTATCAAAAATCTTTGTGTCTCTTGTCTCATGTGATGTGCTTATGTTATTGTTGTGCTTGTTATTCTCTCAGTGAAAAGATCCTAACATAATGCTAGCTTAAATGTTGAAAAACTAACAGCCAATGCCCCCACCCAAGCCCAACCCAACCAAGCACCACAAGGACGTCCTCCCATGGTGCTTCAAAACCCACTCCCAGTCCAAGGATTGGTGGCAACCACTATCCCTCCCCAGGCCAATCCCAATGCTCCGGGGGCACTGCACATGGCTGAAACAGGTGTTCACCACCTAATGACCATGACCACTAAAGAGGTCAACTTACAGACTAGACGAAATTAGTACAGTACCACCACTGAATCTATGGATTCATCAGTAGCATCCACGTCTAAGACAACCAACCTACCTCTCCAGTTACCCCCGTTCCTGCGCCCCCCCATACGCATAATTGCCAATAACACCACAGCTAGAGCTGTAGTTAGCTATAGAATTGTGCATGATTTGGCCCAAACGCCAACTGCCATGTCCACTCTTGAGGTACTTAAAGCATGTCCAACAAAGCAGAAATCCCTACTAGCCACTCTAGGGGCAGTAGACCCCTCCGATTCCAAGCTAATCACATTTGACATAAAGAACGGAGAGTCGCACATGCCCTCCACTATCGCTTTCCAAATCCTGGTATCCATTCAAAACTTGGTTGTGCACTGATGCATAGTGGATAAGGGGGAATCCACGTGTGTCATGTCTACCTTGGTTTGGAAAAATCTTGGATCACTAATTCTGCAACCATCCTCCATGACTCTACAGGCTTATGATGGACACCCCACTAAAGCCCAAGGAATCCTCCCCCATGTCCCCATCATGTTAGCCGGGAAGACAGTCATGGTCAACATTGAGGTCGTCAACCCTCAACTAGATTACAACCTCCTCCTTGGGAGGAGTTACATGTACACCATGCAAGTTGTAGTGTCAACTGTCTTCCACCTCATGATGTTCCCCCACGAAGGGAAGATTGTGATGGTTGACCAGCTCACCTACCATGATCCGCAAGGGTTAACAGCGTCGGCCAATGTTATCCCTACCATCACCACCACCGAGCCATAAGGGGTGACTGTACATGCTAATGTCATCCCTGTAACCAACACTATGGTTGAAAGCACACCAGTCTCCCCACCGTTGAATGTGGGCCCTGGGTTGTTTACCGATCCCACCATGACAGCTCCTTTCCCGTTGGTGTCACCACCACCGACACAAAAGCAAACTGTGAACTTGTGCATGGTCTCATCAAGCACCGCTACACCCAAATAGAAACCGCAGCCACAGCCCCAACCATAACCACAACAGCGTCCGCAGCTGCAATGCCAACAATAACCACAACATCACCCATAGCAGTAGCATTACGCATAACCACAACCACAACCTCACCCCCACATGCAACCAGCTGGGATTTATGTGGGCTCATCCCCTTTCCACACAATTCCCTTCCTCTTTCCCCCACCTGGTGTCATGAGCAAGCCGGTCATGGCCACCTTAAGCCTACCCAACTTTACATTGGGGATCCCGGTGTGGTATCTTGACCCACCAGGTCAACCAGCAATGCCCCAGGTTGTGTTAACTCCGGTGCAACCTATCATAATTGAATCCCACCCCCCACCCAATTTGCATAGGCCAACCGCTGTACCCGCACCTGCACCACCCCAACCCAAAAGGGATAGGGGAAAGAACACCAAAGCCATTGCAAAACCATGACAAGTTCCACCTTGTGCCGTTTACGAACAACATGGCCATCCAACTCAGGATTTCCATGAAATCCCAGTGATCTGTGCACATTTGGATGCCATGGAAACAAATGAAAACATCCTCGTGGTTGAAATTCCAACCGCGCCAATAGTAAAGAACAAGGCATTAAGGACAAACCATGCTTGCGCCATTTCTGGCTTGTATGGACGTTACTCCCACCATTGCCAAGACCTACCCAAATTTCGAATGGCTCTCACTGACCTCCATCACCAATCCCTTAAGTTTGAGATCACCTTGATTGAAGAAGTTCACCAACCACCTCCTTTGTCCAACACCATGTCCATTTACATGATGTCTAGTTCCCCCGACCAGCCCATCCCCATCTCCAACGATGATCCATCAAACTTGTCACTTCATTGCTTCAACAATGATGAGGAGATACTTGAAGCTCTAACCATCCTAGAATACCCATGGGACGACATGCACCATCACTCGTTCTTCCTCCCAGAAGATATTACGTCGCAGTTTGACCAGTTTTTCCTGGAGACCAAAGATTTCATCCATGGGAAGGTTAACTGGTTCAAGAACCCAATCCCAGCACCCGATGCCTTCAAAGAAGGGAATATGGAAAAATTTTTGCCAACAATTAAAATTGACATCTCAACCAACTCTGAGATTGTTGAGGAAATCATGCTCAGGGGATCTTTCTCCACAGAAGAGGTCGATGCCTACACCGCTCTCTTCCAAGAATTTCGCGACATCTTCACTTGGTCATACACTAAAATTCCTGGCCTAGATCCATCCATCGTGGAACACCACATCAACACATGGCTTGATGTGGCACCTGTCTGCAAGAAGCAATGGTCCATCCATCCATCCAAAGTGGCTGCAGTGAAAGCCGAGATAGAGAAGCTTTGCACAGTCGGCTTCATTTATCCCATTGCATACACCACTTGGGTTTCTAATCTTATTCCCGTGAATAAAAAATAGGGTACTATTCATGTTTGCACAGACTTCCGTGACCTCAATGGGGCATGTCCCAAAGACAACTTCCCCACCCTGTTCATCGACCATATTATTGATGCATGCACTGGACATGAGTCCCTCTCCTTCATGGATGGATTCTCCAGATACAACCAAATCCAAATCCAGAAAGAAGACTGTTACAAAATGGCATTCACAACTCCATGGGGCACATTCTCCTACCGAGTCATGCCATTTGGCCTCAAAAATGCTGGAGCCACCTTCCAGTACACCATGACATATTGTTTCCATAATTTGGTTCACATCATCTTAGTCTACTTGGACGATCTCACCGCTCGATCACGAAAACAAGCACAACATATAGACTATTTGTGGCAAGTATTTTCACATTGCCGCAAGTACAACATTCGCCTGAACCCTCTCAAGTGCGTTTTCTATGTCCGAGCAGGATGTTTACTCGGAATTATCGTCTCCCACAAAGGGATAATGGTAGATCCCCTCAAACTTTAGGCCATCCTTGATCTTCCTTCCCCCAGAACCCGGCACCAACTACAAAGCCTACAAGGCAAGGCCAATTTCCTTCACTGCTTTGTCCTAGAGTATGCAACAAAAGCCTATGGATTCATTCGCCTGCTCCGTAAAAAAATCCCCTTTGTTTGGGATCAGCAAGCACAAGAATCATTCAAGGCACTCAAACAAGCCCTGGCTTCTGCACCATTACTTTCACCACCAGATTTCACCCGAGACTTCATCCTTTATGTGTCAGCCTTAGAAAATGCCATTACTGGAGTCTTGGTCCAAGAAGACGATGCTCGCCAAGAGCACGTGATTTACTACATTAGTCATAAGCTAACAAGGACCCCAGTACGATACTCACCTGAGGATAAATTGGCCCTCACCATCATATTCTCGGCTAAAATATTGTGCCATTACATCATCGCCAGCCATACTCGTGTAGTGGCTGACTCAAACCCAATGCGGTACCTCTTGAGCCGCTGCCTTCTACAAGGTCGAGCAGCCAAATGGGTAGTTGTCATCCAAGAGTTCGACCTAGAATTTGTGTCTCCTGAAATCACAAAGGCACTCGTACTAGCCACAATCATGACCAATATATGCCCATTAACCACATCACCCCCCTCAAGGATGATCTCCTTGATGAATTCCTATTCCTCATATCCATTGATGACCCATGGTATGGGGACATCCTTCTCTATTTACAAACGCAAAAGTTCCCAGCACACTTCAATCGTGAGGATAGGCGATGCATCTGACATCAAGCCATTCGATACTTGCTCATTGGATATGTTCTGTATCGTCAGGGCATCGATACCATCCTACACCATTTCCTCATCTGTGACGAGGCCGAGACCATCCTCAACGGCAGTCATAGCAGAGCTTGTGGTGGTCACCTTTCGGGCCTAGCAACTGCCCANCCCCCCCCCTGCACCATTACACCCCGTAGTCATAGTCAGGCCTTTCTGCAAATGGGCAATCGGCTTCATGACAAACAACCCCGTGTCAGATAATGGGCACAAATACATCATCATGGCAGTCGATTACTTCACCAAGTGGGCCGAGGCCATGCCCACATTCAATTGCAAAGCCAAGACCGTTGCACGTTTCTTCTTCAACCATGTCATTACACAGTTTGGTGTCCCCAAACAATTAGTCTCCAATCATGGGGCACACTTCCAAGATGTTGTATGGGATGAATTATCAACCATGTTGAAATTTGAACACCAGTACTCTTCTTCCTACTACCCTCAAGGAAATGGCCAAGTTGAAGCAATCAACAAAATCATCAAAACAATGCTCCAATGGATGGTAGGAAATCACAAAACTAACTGGCATCACATGCTATTCTCTGCCCTATGGGCTTATCACACATCCACAAAAACCACAACCGATTTCACCCCTTTTCACCTAGTACATGGTGTTGAATCAGTGCTCCCTATAGAGTGCCAAATCCTGTCTCTCCGTCTCGCAGTGGAACTCCTTCCTAATACTTCACCTTTAGAATAATGACTCCTCCAACTCAAGCAAACCATAGAATACCGTCGAGCTTCCCTCCAAGCCATCGAAGCAACAAAAACATGATCAAAGATCCAATACGACTCCCATGTCCACCCTCGCACCTTTAGCGAAGGTGACATGGTCCTAGTTTACGGCCAACCCAACGATAAATTGGGCAAAGGCAAGTTCGAATCAATGTGGTATGGCCCATACGTCGTCCACCATTGCCTCAGAAAAGGGGCATACACCCTTATTGACTCTGATGGACAACTCTTGGAGAACCCCTGCAATGGGCTCTACCTCAAGAAATTTTACACTTAACATCACCAATGAGTCACTTCATTTTATTTTTCTTGTTTTGCAACATTTTTTAGCAAAAATCAAATGCATAACCATCAGCTGCTCATCAAAAGTCACTTGGAACCTGTTCGAGACACCTCTCACACCTCCGAGGTTAAATTTCCATTTCTTTATGAGACCACTGTCTCATGTTTAATAAGTCAATTTCAAGACCATCCCCCACAAGTCACCTCGACCCACGAGTCATGACATGATGATGCAAGTGTCTATGAACCAGTACGCGTATCACACTGCCCGATCACAACTCATGCGAGCAATCAGGCCACCTCCCATTAAGGATTGTACTATACTTTTGTTTTTGCATTTATAATTGTCTTTTTCACCGCAACACATGAGGACATCTGGACCATCGTCCACAAACACCTTTAGTTTTCTTCCTTGTATTTGGCATAGAAGCGTCCTCGGGCCACCGCTCATCAAGGACTATAATTTTAGATTTTATTTTGTATTTTTAACACATCGATTGTCTTTTCTTTTTACTGCACCTTATGCGGACCTCTGGACCACTGTCCACAAAATGATTTCTTTTCTTGCACGTATTTGGCATATAAGTGCCCCGGACTTGCACTCACATCGCATGTAGTCAAGTTTGTCCACCGCAACACACACATGCTCTCCTGACCTCTGTTCGAGAGCCATCTCAGTTTGCATGCCTCTGCTGCACCGTCTTGCAGGCCTCTGCCGTGATCTATCCCATGCATGTATTGGTATGTTTGAGAGCCTTTTCCTCCGTCCATACTACGTGGATGACCTATGGACCTCTGTCTACTATCCCGACATAGGGCACCGCATGTGCCACCATCGGTTGACCACATTGGAGTTTCATTTAAGCTCTTTTTTGACTCCTTAAAACAATGAAAAGATCGCTGAGCGCAGCTGCTTCCTTTCCCGCTCGCTAAAGTATAGGAAAGGGCGTCTACATCATCTCGTTTACCTCCTTTTGCGGACCATGTAGACCATTTCACAAAAAGGACCTCCTTGGCACACTCAAGCCAAGACTGTACCCCTCCGCATACTTTTGTGCTTTCTCGGGCAGAGGGGCTGCACTTTATGAAAAATCTCACCATTGGTTGTCGTTAAGCTCTTTTCCAGCTACTTCAACAAGAAAAGATTACCAAGCAAACTTGGTTTCATTCATGCTCATAAAAGTATCTGAATGACCGTCTAGTCAGTATAGGTTTAACCTTTTCCGACCTAATTGGACTACCAAGGGTAAAGAATTCTCTCATCCCCTCCAATATGGGCGAGCTCTCCTATGTATACTTTTATCCCTTTTCAGGCACATGAGACTACCAATGAAAAAGAGCCCCCACTGGAGTCTTCTTCGTGCTTTCAGACTCTCTAAAATTGAAAGAACCATCAAGCACTTACCTTCTCGAGCTCACCAAAAATCCATGAGATCGTACCACAACGGTGTCCCTAGACACCATGCCACAAAAATCAGTTTGGAAGCATTCCCACATTGGGTCACCTTTGTTTAGAGTACTCTACAATGTTTCTTCCTTGGATACCTTCAGTTTCAAAAGTTTCCACCTCCTCCAAGTATTTCCCATCTGCAGCGACATTCCCGGTATTACAGCTATGATCCCATTCCCATGAGTTAAGTTTCATTTGTTTCCTGGTCCGCCCTACCATCATACTCTGAACAAAGGAATTTTGAGTCTCCCACTCCCCCCCTACCCCTGTTCAGTTTTTTCCCTTCCCTCCCCTCCCTCCCCCATTTCATTGAGTCAGTCCACAGATTGCTTCACATATTTTGGTTATCCCTCGCACTCCTAGTCAAGGAAACATCATTGCCTTGGCTAAGGGTACGTATCCCTCTATCGACACCAACACACATATGCCAGAGGATAGACCCAGAGGTCCCTGTACCTTGGTTTCATTGACATCATTGATGAGTTCCTTGGACAACTTGAGAGGAGTCCTTAGTGCCTCTTGGGATGGTTGTTTCTCACGTGCTTGACTTCAACTCCATCATTGCATCGTTGAGATTCATACAAGGTTTGTTCCACACAATACTTGGTTGAAGACCTCGAATGTCACCTGACTCTAGCACATTGGTGAGTCCACTCGAGGGACCTAAATAGGTTATGTCCCTTGTGATTTTTGGGTTGCGTTGGAGACAGTGTTCAGAAGCCCCAATAGTGCTTCGATATACCTTTATGATTGATACAACATACTTGTACCACAGAGACTCTGACTATCAATCAGTGAGTCCATACAGCTATGTACCGTTCCAGATCCAGCAGACCATTAGTCATGAAGATATAGCATTCCATGAGAATTCCATGGGTCCAATGTACTAGATCAGTATTGTATTCAGCCTCACATGAGAAGCAACTAGCATTGCAACATCAGTTGCATATGATCGGCTCTTGTATTTTAGAGAATACATCAAATGATTTTTTTGACATTGTCACGAGCATGGGAATTCCCGCCTCGTCCATATACATGTCACACATTTATTGTATCTCACCCGTTGATGGGAACCAAATTAATACAAAACTAAAAACCACCATTCCCCAGCCCCGGAAGCACCACCTCTTGACAGCAAATCCTATGATGTCCATTGGCAATACGTTGAGCTCCTGCCCTCACACATCAGGGAGTAATCTGTTAACCCAAAAATCCCCCACACAGCTCTCAATGGCCTACACCACCCAAGGAAACCATCTCACAACACTCATTTCACCCCATAAGACCTTCCATTTTACCCCCACACCTCCAAAAGAGCCCAAGGATGAAGAAAAGGGCTAAAAACCCCAAAAAAGAGCCTAAAATAGACCCCCACGAGCTAAAGCCCTCAAAAAGGGGATAAAACCTTGAAAGGGGCTAAAGTTAGGGCGAAAAGGGATAAAGGCCCAAAAAAGGGGCTAAAGCCTTGACCAAGGGCTTAAAACCCTAAAACCCCTTGGAAAAACTATAAAAGGAGGGTGGGAGGTCACTCTCAAAACACTCCTCATTTGCATATTGTTATGTTGCCCGTGGATGCTTTGAGACCTCTTGCTCTCAAACCACCCACTCTCCCTCTCCTTCATCTCCATTTCTCTAAGCCATTGCTCCCCAACCAAGAGAGAGGTGCTCCCATGAGCTAGGGCATGGTGGCCCATTTCCACCTAAGTGAGGTATAGCTTCTTTTTATGCTTGTTTTATTTGTTTTTACTTTCTAACCCTCATTTCCATTTGTAGGTTTTTCCATTAACTTTGTTTGTAGGTTGTTTCCATGGTAGTATAGGTTGATTTTGTAGGTTTTGGAGGCGGAACCCTAATCTACTGTGTGTAGCGGGGTTCAACAGTTCTGCATCTCCATCTTTCTTTCTGATTTTAGCTCTTAGATTTAGTTTACAGTAGTTGCCATATACTTGTTCTAGTGTAGATTAGCTTAGTTTCAATTCGCAGCTTTGTTTTTACCATTTTACATTCCATTTTTTACTGTTTTCTAAGGGTAGGAACCTACCCTTGTTCCCTATAGGCACAAGGGAACCATTCTTACCCCTGTAGTGAGGAGAAATTCTCACTACAGAAATCACCCAGCCTCTGAAGGTCATGTTGGGGCCACTCATCCAACCTATGCAAGTCATGTTGGAACCAACTACCCAACCTTTGTAGGTCATTATGGTGGAACTCATCCAACCTTTGCAAGTCATGTTAGACCTAGTTACCCAGCCTCTGGAGGTCATGCTAGGGACAACCACCCATCCTCTATAAGTCATGTTGGTTTCGACCACCAAACCCCTGGAAGTCATGCTGGGGGAAACAATCACCCAATGAAATTCATGTTGACATCGTTGAGAAAACAAACCATTCAAGACACAAAACTAAGTTACCTTGTAAGATTTGCGAGGGAGACCACCTTACTCATCAATGCCTTGCTATTGTAGAGGTATGGAGAGTGTGGTCTGAGTCTCAAGGATATTCTGCTCCTAAAAAACCTGTAGCTTCCCAAAAACTTATTCAACCTTTAGTTGATCAAGTGATTGAACCAATGTAATCTTTGGTTAATCCCATTCTCCCTTCCCAGAGTGACCTTCATTAAGTGGTTGAATCGATGCAATATTCGATAAATCCCACTCTTGCTTTGGAGAGTGATTTGTTTGCTAGTAATGTTTTCTTCACTACTAGTTCAAAAATTTATGGACAAGGGGACACTAAATTCCCTTCGAATGAACCCCCACCAATCCCTTGGATTACTTCCTTTGATTGGGACAGCTTAGTTGAGCCACCCCTTCCTTCGACTGCACCTTTTCAGATAAAGGTCCAAGTTGAACACTACACGATTGCTTGTTGTATTGTAGATGAAGGATCCTCTGTTAGTATTTTATCCATGCGTTCTTGAAAGGTATGGTATCTCCTAGCCTCATGTCGAATATTAATCATCCATTGGCCTTTCGTAGAATACCTAGTCAATTTTTGGGAGTTCTTACTCAAACATCTATTACTTTGGGTGGGAAGACCGTATTAGTTGATTTTATAGTTATAGAGGACACCCTATATTTCAATATGCTCCTTGGGTGTGATTATGTATATTCTATGAAATATGTGCTGTCTACGCTCTTTCGTGTGATGTAATTTCCTCATAAAGAAAGCATTGTCACTGTCAATAAGTTGGCATTTGTTGATCCCTCTTCTTACTAGACTGTACACCAAATATATCCTTTGTTAATTACCAATGTTTTGGTTGACTCTACCCTTCCATGGGTGAATTATGTGGCCTCATATACCTCATGTCCAATTGCTAATGAGAAGAAGCCTCTGGATTCATGCTTACCTTCTCGGGACTTAGTCCTAACAATTGACTAGGTGATCTACCTAATGGGGACTTTTCATCCCGCTCTCCACCCTATTGATCCAACTGAATGTTTGGACATGTGTTCTATCTGGGATGGTTTACTTCCCTCAGATGAAGTCTTCCTAGAGTCTATGATACAATATGACCTTCTTATAGATGTTGAATTCGTTTTGGTTAAATACATCCCTGAATTTCTTATTGAGTCTAATCCGTCTATTGATTGGTCCTCCTAGGTTAGCATTGTTGAGTGTTTGGACTCTCCCTTTGAGCAACAAGTTAGTGATCATGATGAGTTTGACCCTTCTTGTAAAATTTTTGACTCTTGTGATGCTGAGTCTATTCTTGCAAACCCTATCACCTCTCTCAACTTTATCTTTCCTTTTGAGGTTGAACTTGTTAACTATAAATCCTCAGGCCTTGGCACTATAGAGTCTTCCTCAGATAAATATTCCTTAACTATTCCTTTTGTGGAAGATAGAAAGTTACAATTGTTTCTACCAAAGTAACCGATATCATATCTCTTCTTCTAAATATGATCTTGATATTGTTGTTTCTTGGAGACAAGATTATTATTTGGATTCACAATTGTTTACTTTCCTCGCCTTCTTGCTCAAGATGTAACTACATTTTCCTACACCCTGCATGTGCTTATGAGCCTAATGTCAGCTTCCATGCTTTTAGCTTGTTATATAAGCCCTCATCTCTTCTTTCATCATCGCTTGACTTTGTATCCTTATGTCATTGAAATTTGACACCTTTTACCTAGACGAGACGTTCCCCGAGTGTCCTTATCTTTCTCATGTTCCTTGCACCATTCTTAGGTATGTTCCTCATGCTTGGAACTAGTTCAATATTTCTTTGACACTCTTCTCCTCGAATTTAGAGCATTATTTTAGCTTTCCTTTGAGATCGTTAAAAATAGTAAGGAATCCATGAGTTGTTCTTTTCGTGCTCATTAAAACTTTACGGGAAAGGTACGGAGTTATATTCAAGCCATTGTCACACTCCTTAAAAATTACTAGATTGTTGAGCTACTTGTTCTTTCAGACTTGCTAAAGGAAATGCAGGAACATCTACATCAGCATAAGTTTAACCCTTTTCCGGACCATATATATTACTTATGAAAAATGAATACTCTGGTTCAATGTGGATAGAAGAGTATTTCTGGGTATATTTTTATCTCTTTTTTGGGTATAGAGGACTAATTTACAAAAAAGGAACATGGTTGAGCTTACATTTTCTTTTTCATGGTCTGGTTTAAACCATGAAAAATATTCTGAGCGTTCTTTATGTCATTGTCATGCTCACTAAAACTTCAGCACAAAAGCATCGAGTGATCTTGCTTTCCTTCATGCTCGTTAAAACTAAAATATTTATGCTTGCTTTTGAAGGAGAGTCTGTACGGTGATAGTTTAACCCTTTTTCAAACCTTCCCGACTAAGTATGAAAAAGTCATACTTAGTTCTCCTGAGATAAGAGAGTTCTTCTCTGGATTGTTTTATACTTTTTTTTCAGACTTTGGAGATTAACTTTATGAAAAAGTCCCCCTTAGAGTCTTATTTGGCATTTTCAGACTCTCAAATTATGAAAAATCCATTGAGAATCTACTAATTTGGGCTCGTAAAATCCACAAATTAGTGCTTTATCAAGCATTCTTCTATCTCTTCTTCGATATTGCCAACAATGAAGAAGGTCCTGAGTTTGCTTTCTTGGACTCATTAAACCTTTACAATAAAGAAGGAAAGGGAATTTCATTCAAATGTCTTATATACTATCGCAACAAGTCTTGTCTCCTTGAACAAAGCACCAGTTTTGAGTCTATCAACAGTTGGGTTCTAGTTTTTGGCCTTAGGATTAAGCCTGATTAAGAGTTCTTACTCCTCCAGTTGGTTCCATTTACAATTATATGGAGAATCTATCAATGTCTCCTACATTGCATATTTGTATCATTTGTCCCTTGGCATCAAAAAGTTTCCCAAGTCACGTTTGTGTTGTGCTCACTGTTCAAGGATCAAACCTTTGTTGGTCATTCTACAGTTTCCTTGACCTTTTGTGTCAGCCACTCCATGCTCTTAGTTCATTACATCAATTTTTTTAGTGGTCCTTGCTGCAAAACTTTGTACTAGTTCCATATCAAATTAGTCTTTGATTTTTCTCATGTTGGATGATGGAGGATGCCTTAATTTCTTCATTCCAATGGATCGCTTCCTATTGAATTCAACACATATTGCTCTAGGAATGAGATTTAGAGTTTATGATAGTACCTTGGGGATTACAGTCATTAGTGGAACTTTCCATCGCTATTGGGTAGTAGGAATACCTTAATGTCTCCTACTCGATGGATTCTTTAGGTGTTTGACTTCAAGACCATTTATTCACACTTGTTGGAAAGTACTAGGTACCTTGAGGACCATTTTCATTAATGGTGGTTTCACTCAGATTTGTTAATGGTCCTCATCAATGACCTATAATCAAACAGTTTTCTCCATGTTCGACATCAAATCCTTTATTCACATGGCTAGGATTCGTACCTTTGGGCGGGTTGGATTGAAGACATTGGGTCAACAGTAGCATCATCATATTTTTCTATTGCCCAAGTTGTGCAAGATATTGTCACACTTCATATGACAATTGATAATGTTAGATTTTTATCATTCAAGCTAGCATTATCTTAGGATCTTATCTGAAAGAATAACATGCACATCAATAAACACAAGAGACAAGAGACACAAAGAATTTTCCTCGGGGAAACCATAAAGGAGAAAACCTCACAACTTCCTCAGAGATAGAATGAGCACCAATGGTAGCAGTAAAACCCAAAAACAGAAAATATGATCTCCACAGCTTCTCTCTCTCTATCACTTGAGAGAACTACTTCTCTCTCACTCATGCGCTCCAATGAGTGAGCGTGTGTGATAAATAGAGAGGCTCACTCTCTATTTATATTCTTTCATTCACTTAATGTCCACTTTAACATGTCGGCCCCACTTAACAATTACTTACTAAATCCAACATCTCTAGGAGAGTCTAACAACCCTAGTGCCCCACAACTATGGGGACTTTTCCCTCTGATCAACAAGGAGGGTTAACCTTGACAAAATTGTGGGGACTATTGCCACGACTTCCAATGGAGGGTTAACCTCAATGACTTTACATGACTTGTTTACATTATTGAATCTCCCGATCGGAACATCAGGGCATGACATGACTCAATTACATAACAAATACTTCCCAGAATAAACATCGAAGTACAATATACAAGTGAATACATTCTGAAGTTACAAATACATCAACAATCCCTCTTAACTAGGAAGGTATTCTATCGATACAATTTATCAGCACAAGTATTCTTCTCTGTATCATTTGCATCATCATCAAGTCAGATTTGTCATCTTCATCTTCAATTCATCTTCATTGTCAAGTCATCTTCATTGTCAAGTCATCTTCATCAAGTCTAGATCATTACTGGATCTGGATCATCATTGAGTCTGGATCATCACTTGATCTGGATCGTTGCTGCTGGATCATCACTTGATCTAGATCATCATCAAAGCTGGATCCCATCACTGAATCATCATCATAATTACTTCTTCTTCTATCTCAATCAAATGGTGCTATCTCTTCATTCTTCTTGTCACACGAAGTTCTACAGAGCCAACCCTTTTACATGCTGGTTGTAGGCCTATCCTCCATGTAGGTCTTATTTAGTGCTTATATCTAACCCTCAATCAAAATGTCCCACCCAGCACTTACATATGACCTCATCTTGTCAGAAAGGCATGGCCAGCACTCACATCTGACCTCATCTTGTCAGAAAGGCCCAACACTCACATTTGACCATGTGTAAACACATTGCGCCAGAATGGCTCAGCACTTATATCCAACCATGTGTGAACACACCACATTGGAAGGGCTCTGCACTTACATCCGACCATGTTTGAACATACCGCATCGAAAGGGATCTGCACTTACATCCGACCATGTGCGTACACACCACCTTGGAAGGGCTCTGCACTTACATCCGACCATGTGTGAACACACTGCATCGGAAGGGCTCTCAGTCCTAGATTGAGGATTCCTAATAACTGACTAGGTGCCTCCATTCTCTTAGAGAATGGCATCTCACCACCAAGATGATTATTCCTGGTAACTGACCAGGTGCCTCCATTCCAAGAATCGCATTCAACACTTATATCTGATCATGTAGGAACCAATCCTACAGTCACATCAGAATGGTTCATAACTCACATCTGACATGGAAGGAACCAAATACTCTCACCATGACAGAATGGCTCAGCCCTTACATATGACCATGGAAGGAACCTAATGCTCTCACCATGTCAGAATGGATCACGGATTCATCACTTCCCCTTGGAGGGAACCTCGATCTAGAGAACACCAAGCTTCTCCCTAAAGTACTTGAACTTCACTTTGGCCATTTCTATCATAGAATCACATCAGGGCTGATTACGTTCAAGTATAACATGCGACCTTCTCTAGGACTGATTGCATCCAAGGACAACCTATAGGTCTATTTATATCTGAGCAACCTACAATATTCACCAGGATTTATGCTCAGAAAACCTGTCTCACTGACTATGCTAGAACTCCCTCTTTCGAGAGATCTCGATCTGGATCACATACTGGATCTTCACTGCTCCTCTCTGCATCATACAAAAATGCAAGTTAGATCAATTAAATCAAATAGTAGTTTTCAAAAGAAACATACTACCCCCCAAATAGCAAGTGGAAACATCTTTTGCCTCAGCTGTACTCAGTGCCATGTAGGATTCCATCCTGCCAAACCAAGAGATCACACTTGATCCCATACCAAAGAAGCACCTCGAAGTGCTCTTCCTATCAATGGAACTACCTACCTAATACGAATCCGCATAAATCTCTAGGTTAATCTTCTGATTCACCTCATACTTGAGCCCATAATCAACTGTACCCTTCAAGTACCTCACTGCATGATTTGCAACCATCAGGTGAACATGTCTTAATGTGTTCATAGCAAAGCAAATATCTGGTCTCGTATTTGTCAGGTACATCAAGGAATAAATCATCTGACAATACATCATGGCATCAACCGACTCTGATGAAGCAACACTCAATAGATTCAGGTTCGATGCCATAGGTGTGGTCATGGCCTTGCAGTCCATCATCCTGAACCTCTTCAGGATCTCTACTGCATACTTCCCTTGTACATGCCTCCATGCCTAGAACATAGTGCATCATCCCCAAATCCTTTATCTCGAACTCAGCAGCAGGTCTTGTTCTTGCAAATTTAATGAGTGCCTCTTTTTTGTCAAGAACAAGTCATTGACATATAACAGGAGCATCACTGGTCTTCTGCCTTCAACCTTGAAGCAAAGGTCGGAATCCTCTTTACTATTAGTAAATCCTAGACTCATCAGTAATCTGTCCATCCTGTCATACCATGTCGAACCTTAGGATCTTATGCAGTCACTCCCTCTAAAGCGGAGCATCATTCGCCCTCTGTCTTTCGTACTCTATGCACTGAAACATTATGTACCAGAGTGACAAGTAACTTCCTCTGCTACTAATATTTTATGTATCCATCTAGGATCATTGGATACCAAGACCCTCTATAGGCTTTCATCTTCAACCTTGTAGCAAAGGTTCAGGTCTTCATCAAGCTCCTCATGTATGTGTTATCCCATGGGTGTCTTTCTGAGCTCGTACAAGGCCTTCTTTCATTTTCACACATGATTCATCCTATCATGTGTATTTCTAGTGGCTGCAAATGTCTCTTTGTAGTCTATGACTCATGCTACGAATATTTCCTTGTATCCCATGATGTTTCCATCTACTGCATGATGGAACTACGAACTTCCCTTCACGTATCGATACTGCATCCTAGACATTATTCTTCTTGAACTGGTCTTCCCTTTCTTATTGGTTACTTCTTCATAGCTAGAAGGTTCTACATCAATGATTTTGCTGCATTCATCATATTATTCTTCATCTTGAACTATCGTCACTTTTTCTTCGGAACAAGTCTCATCCTTCTTTGCTTGTAGGAAGTTTTACGTGGTCTTTCCTACAAGTCAAATGCATTAGTTGTATGGTTAGAAACTTTTCATAAGGTATATTCATAATGAAAAATTCTTTTGCATCAAGATATATGATTATGCAACTATTTTAGCCAATACAACATTCATCCATATCTCACGGAAACTTTCTATATGCCTTCCATCTCTACTAAGACAACATTCATATTGTGCACTAATCCAATATGTCAGCAAAGAGATTTCATTCTAGATAAGTAGCAATGAAGAGTTGTATAGCACCATGAGCTACTTACCCATCACATGCATATTAGTAGTATACTGTCATTAATGCAAACATTCTATCATGCATAATACATCAACTGAATATAAACAAATTGCATAACAAAAACAATATCATGAAATGACAATTGAATACTTATCTTTATTTTCTTTGTGGGTAGGCTCCTTCTTGATCCTTCCTCTTCATCATATTCTTCATTCATGACTTCATCATTTCTTATCCAAATGATCAAGATGGATAAGAGGTTCTTCAAGAATTGAGTCCTTCATATTCCTCATCGCTTGAGGGATCTTCTTTGGATGGTGAGATCTTGATCTTCAGTTGCTCCCATCTTCTCTTCTCTTATTATGAGTCAAGCTTCTTCTTCTTCCTAGAGTCTGCTAAAAGTAATCACTTCCTTTTGGCACAAGTTACTCGCATGAATGAATCCCATGATCCTGGGAGGCCATTCTAGGTGACTTTCACCACTTCTGCATTCTCCACTTCTTCTTCTACCACTTCAATTTGTTCTTTAATTTGAGAGACCATTGTAAAGTATGACTATATGGTCTCTGTATTCTTGGTCTTCACATTATTAAACTGGTTTCTTAAGGTCATATTCTGATTTATGTTCTTCCCTTCAAATATCTTGGTCAAGGAATCAAACATATCTTTTGGTGTCTTTAGGGAAGACACTTATGGTACAAGTTGATCTGTGATTGAATCAACAATGATCTTCTTGGTCTTGACCAAGTTCTTCTTGTGTAAGGCTTTTAGCCTCATCTCCCCGTGGAACTGGAATCTCTCTACATATGTAGGTGTCCAATTCATTTTCTTCAAAGAGATCATATACTTCCATTCTTGGAAGTTTTCAACTTCACCAAGATTATCATCAAACTAATGTGATAGATCACTTTGAAATGAGAACCTCAAATGAAAATAGCAAAAGATTAGATGCTACCGATTTGAGGTGTCTGTCTTAGTTTCGGAGCTGTCTGATCTAGGTTTTGTTAGAGAAACCCTAATTTTCAAAACTTGGAATATTTTGGATCTGATTGGCTAGAAATATAGACCTCTTCAAGGTGAGCTGTCCAATGTACTCCTTTTTTGAAAACAGTGGAGGGAATCTCCCAGAACAAGAAGCCCTAGTTTTCCAATTTCTTTTGTATAAATTCCTGATACTGTTTCTATGGTATCTCTAAAACTACTGATCCTCTGTGTCTAAAATTTTTCACTCAAGTAGCCTTACATGTTCCTGTTCCAAAAACATAGGTTTCACCAGAATTTGTTTTACCAATTGGGACTTATGATCGTTTTCCCAAGGTGACATGTTTCAAGAATGTTCAGCATAGCGAAGTTGTATGGACTGCCACGTGTCACTTTTTCCTCTTCTGGGTCTAAAACTTGGACCAAATAAAGTACATTCCGTTCCCTTTGTAGAACATCTTCATAACCTTCACTTTGAACTTTGTATCCCTAGATATAGAAATTATTCCCAGGTGTCATGTTTAGGGATGAATCCTGGAAGAGGCCGGAACCCTAACTTGGAGGGATCATATATCCTAGAATATAGAGAATTTGAGTCTGAACTTTAGACACAGTGTAAATCAAGATTTTATATTCGGAATATGAAATTTTTCTATGCTGAGCCTTCTCCAATCCCGACATATAGTGAATGTACCAAAACTTATCAGTTTTACTATTTTAGGGTTTTTCTGGCCTAAAGTCAAACTAGGGTTTGACTTTCCCGGAGTTATACCCAACCAAAAATATTGACCCAGGTCTCTAAAATTTGATTTTTATGAGGAGAGAAATCATATGCCAGGCTCACTCAAAAATTCCTCTTCTATAAGAAGCCCTAATTTCTCGCACCAAAAACTGAAAATGTTCGAAATCGAATTCTGCTTCGACAGAAAGATGCGCCCTTCAATGGAGAGTCAGCCTCGCATACTTTTGCTAATGGATTGTGGAGAGATACCCAAAACATAAGAAGCCCTAGATTCTGTAGCTACATAATTTCTTCTTCTCAGGTTAGCTCTGATACCATGTTAAATTTTCATCATTCAAGCTAGCATTATCTTAGGATCTTATCTGAGAGAATAACATGCACATCAATAAACAAAAGAGACAAGGGACACAAAGAATTTTCCTCGGGGAAACCATAAAGGAGAAAAAACCGCAACTTCCTTAGAGATAGAATGATCACTAATGGAAGCAGTAAAACTAAAAAATAGAAAAGATGATCTCCACAGCTTCTCTCTCTCTCTCACTTGAGAGAACTACTTCTCTCTCACTCATGCACCCCAATGAGTGAGTGTGTGTGATTAATAGAGAGGCTCACTCTCTATTTATATTCTTTCATTCACTTAATGTCCACTTTAACATGTCAGCCCCACTTAAAAATTACTTACTAAATACAACATCTCTAGGAGAGTCTAATAACCCTAGTGCCCCACAACTGTGGGGACTTTTCCCTCCGATCAACAAGGAGGGTTAACCTTGACACAATTGTGGGGACTATTGCCCTGACTTACAATGGAGGGTTAACCTCAATGAATTTACATGATTTGTTTACATTATTGAATTTTCTGATCGAAACATCGGGGCATGAAATGACTCAATTACATTACAGATACTTACCAGAATAAACATCGGGGTACAATATACAAGTGAATACATTCTGAAGTTACAAATACATCAACAGATAAGACATAGATCTACCTTGTATTCTTGTGGCTATGATCTATTATTGACCATGGATCCATGTTGTTCATTTGTGGCCATGATTCCTTTAGATTTTACATGGTTCCTTTTTTTCATATTGTGCGTCCATGATAGTTACATCAGTTATACACATGTTGGATCCACCTTCTATATTTATGACGATCATTTGTATATGGACATGTATGTCCCAGAGATCTGATTATATGACATTTATATCTCTTTCAGGTACCTTCGTTTGAGCCTATTATCATGGATTCTCCAGTTTCCTCAACTCCATGACTCAACCATTCCCTATTTATAATGTATTTCGGCTATCATCTTCCCCTCTAACCTCATACATTATGGGACATCTGTCATATCCCAAAATGGAACTTCTCCATCCATGACGACACTTCATGAAAGTTACTTGTCAACCACCCAAAGGACACCTGTGTATGGAAGGGACATATTAGGAGTTTTGTAACTCCATTTAACCTCTTTTCTAGACCATTAGAAAGGTATTTAACTAAGAAACAACTTTCTAGAAGAAACCAACTCCTGAAAACTCTTGGAAATACTCTAAAAATTTTCAGGTTTGACCCATACACGAGTTGTCATTGGGAAACCTTTGTATTTCAACTTTGTATATGCAAGTTGTCAGTGGGAAACTCATGTATATCTCCTATAGTGGTCAAAAAATATAAATTTCTCAAATTTTGGGTGGTTTTGTAACTACTTTCCTCAAGTGTAACTGATCCATCCTCAACCCTAACTCTTCAGAATGCTATATAAGAGAGGGTGATGGTACCATGAAAGGGGACTTAGCCTTTGGTATTGTTATGCTGGTGAAATTGGAACTCTCATTCCCCCACCTTTTCCCTATCTGTCATCTACCTTTGCTATAGATATTGGAGGTTGAGATTCATGGAGGAGAGAAGAAAGAGATATGACTCGAAGGTTTCATGAGGTGCCTTGCATGAAGAGAAGGTATATATTTTACTTCTTCCATTTCCAAATCATTGTGTAATAGATATTGAATCTCATTTTATGATCATATGTTAATGGTTAACAGATTAGGGTTTCATGTTATTTTGAATATCATCATTCTATATGTGGTCAAATTGGTTTGAGGAAGGTTTGAAGTTTTTTTTTGCAGGTCTCTTGGTTGGAGAGTAAGAAGAGGGATCAATGAGAAAGCTTGGATCAACCTTCAGTGCATAAGTTATGAACCTTCCTAACCCTTGAAATCTTGTTTACATTTATGCTTGCAAAGATTTATATATCAGTCTGTATACTCCTAGTATGCTGGTGGCATCAACCCCAGCCATAGGATCAATTCCTTAACAACATGTGTATATGTTTTCCATACTCCTATAGGTTCAATTAAGCCTTGGTTTTCTTATTTGAAAAAATTACAGAGTCTGAAAGATATGGGAAACACAGTTTTTCCCATGTGATTATTTTTATTATATTTTCTTGTGATCTAAAGTTAGAAAAAATTGTGAAATACAATCTCCTTAGACTTCTATATCGACTAAGGGGTCGATGCCAATTTTATTCTTTTCATTTAGTCGACAAAATTTCATAACTATTTTGTCGTTTACTTGATTTTTTTACCATGTACATTAAATTGATTGATTGGGGGACCCCATATTCCTTTGTGAGTAATTCCAACAATTCATAAAGTGTTTTATTTATACTTTCTTGAGTATCCTCTTCCATAGCTAGTTCTTAAAATATTTTTAAAACATAATTGAAAATTTCTTTTTTCTTATGTATATTGGGATAATTAGTTCCTTTGTTTTGAATTTTGGTGATGTTTAAATTATCAACTCTGATCTTCGAAAGAATCATCACCCACTCAACATTTGTTAAAAGTTAAGATTAGTTTTGTCCTTCCAAGGGTATTATGGGCTCAAATTTTCTTCACTAAAACATACATAGCATCTAGATTTTCTTCCCCTACTAGAAGGTTTATTACCTCTTTGATTATTATACCTTCCTCAACTGTGGTATCCTTCCTTTCTGTTCTAGTCATTATTTCAGTAGTTTCAACCATTTTGTTCATTTTGGTCAATGGTTTTTTCTTGATATACCAACTTGCAATTCTGCTTAGTTTTCATATTTAAAGCACATTCAACAATATTGTGTAAATTATCTCAACATATACTACACCATTTAGGTTTGGTGTTCTTCATATTAAATAGACAATCTTTTGTACAATTAGGCCCGAAACTTTTGTGTATATCACAATAATATTCATTGTGAATGAGTTGAAATTTTTTTTGCTTATCATCTTGCATTTGATAGTTGTCTTTAGTGATGTTTTCGGTCGAGCAAGTTGTATGCCATAAGTCTATGTTTCTTAAAGTTTGGTCTTGAATATATTTTTGCATAATTTCAATCTTTTCTTCCATCCTCCATTCAACATGTTATACCAAATAATCATCATTAGACTTGGTTTGCTGATATTTCTTTAAGGCATCTTTATATGTAGAAATTCATGAAGTCTTAATTGTGTTCTCTTTTTTTCCAACAATCCTTTAATGAACCATTGTATGAGAAGTTTTTCCTTGATATGATATAATATTTGGCTGAGGAGGCCCTTAAATCTTGTCATATTCCCATACTATTTCTCTTAATTTTGTATGATCTTTTTAAGCTTGTTAGTTTCTAGATGCTTATTATATTGCGTTTAGAAGAATGTAAGATTTTTTTCTTTATTTCACTTTTTATTTTGGTGTGGTTTTCTATAAAGTTCATGTACCAAATGAGTGCTCATTTCCTAAGAGAACTAGCAAATTGTGCCATTCTGCTAACTTTGTTAGTGACAAAATTGGATTCCTAGATGGTTTCATAGATAAGCCAATGTAATTTAGGGTCTTGATCACCCTCATATAGTGGGATGTGAACTAAGTGATTATAAGCCATGTTCGAAGAATTTTGATTTTGAGATTTATTAGAGAGGAATTATTAGGTTGTGGTGTACTTAATTTTGACTATCAATCTTCATACAAGTTTAGATGAGCTTCTTTGATTTGTGTTTCTTCATTATGACGATCAACAAATGGACTGTAGGGGGTGCTTCCATGCGATATAAATAGAATAGGATGAAGTTGTTTCTTTTGAATTCAGGGGTAAAATTGGTCCAATTACCTTTTAATGGTCTATGAACGATTAGTCATTCCATTATTCATCCACAACTATCTAGTAGACACCATATGGTCCCTTGGACAAGTCCAATATGCAAGTCATGTTTGACAATTACTCTTATGGTCGGGCCATAGGTGGACAAGATTGGTAATGGGTTCATGAAACTTGTGCTTTCAGATACTACAATTTGTAGGGCTCCATAACCTACCTCTACCAACTGCAGTTCTCTGACCCATGTCAAATCCTCATCCTTTCTCTTCTTTTATCAACTTTCCTTCAATTTAGGAAGGCCTTTTGAATGTTTGACTTTCTTGACTGGGTTTTTCAAGTTTCTTTTGTTCTAGAGTGGGATTATAATGTCCTTCAACTCTTCCCATCGCTTCTGTCATTTCTCCCATTCAATTATTTGAATGTCAATTATGTACTTATGATTGACCATCTTGTTTTGTCAAAATCATGCTTTAACGTTCATTGGATTCTCTACTTCTTTGTTCTTCAACTAGCACTATCTACTCATTCTTGTTGCATGGTCAACAACCTCCCCTTTGTTGAACCGACTTATTGTTAGCCGATGGGGTTAGGCTCAATGATTATGATCATTTATTGAGGAAGTATTCCCACTCTCTTTCATTAATACAACATTCCTAATATTTTTTCGAATTGTTCCAAGCTCGTACTAGGGCCCAACGGTGGGCAAGGATTGACTATGTGGTTGGCGCCTTTATCAATTAATAATTTATGAGGCAGAGGAGGAATTGTATAGAAAAGATATCATGTAGGTCATCATAAAACCTGGATTTTACATCGTTAAGTGATTTTTTTTCTTTTATTGCTCACTCTTCACAAAAATATTCAACTATCTTTTTGACCCACTAAAACAAGTTCGTTCGACCGTCGTTGCATAATTTTTGCATCGACAATGATTCTTCATGGTCTTTCAGCCTGGCCATGAAAGTTATCAAGGAATTTGTTGATTTCTTGATGGACAACTTCAATAAATTTCTCACGTGATTCGATGAAGAATTTTTCTCTAGCTTGTGCAAGTGTTAACGTGTTTCTTCTAACATAATTATGAATATAATTTACAACTTTTCTATTCCACCATTCACACATTTGCTCCTCACTCAATATTTATGTATATATGGTCATACTTTGTCCCAGTTCAGTACTACTAGAAACAAAATCAATGTTGTAATTTGAGGGATTAGAAGTGGTTACTAGTAGTTCACAATAAACATTTAATCATACATGAAAGCACACATACATAAATAGAATAAGGAGGAAGAAGTAATGGTCACACTAGAAACAAGTCTTTTGTATTACATCACAAATTTATACTGTACAATGGAGGGTAATACTAATATTTTCCTAGCTCAACAACACACACACACACACACACACATATATATATCCTGATGGGTTAGCTCAAGTGATTGAGAGTTGCATTCGTAAGCAAAAGGTCTCCAGGTCAAATCCATGGGTGGCTATGCAAGTGCCTCACTCAATATCTCCACCATGTTAGACCCTATAATTAAAGCCAACGATTTACCTTGGGTACCATCCTCAAAATAAGAAAAAGTACCTAAAATTTTTTCGAGACATGCTCCATTTAATATATATATATACATGAAGTATAAGGTTCTCATTTTGTTTTCTACATAAAGACTATGCCTCCTCATCGTAAGAGAATAGGTAAATTGCTTAACTTTTTTTAGCACATAAAAAAATCATTAAAAACTATGTGGTGCATTCAATCGGTTCGACTTGCACCAAATACTATGGTAATCCATGTAAATTTATAGAACATATTGTGAGTAGTGCATAATGATTCCAAAAGCACATCGTGATAATATAAAACAAATGAAATGGTTTTATAATGACATGCTTCATAATATTTGCGGCATCAACTACAATGATTCTCGATATTAAAATTGCTTCGTCTCGGCATGAGTTTTTAAAATCCGTCTGATTTGTTGGAGTTTTAGAGATAAATTGAGGCAGTATTCATTTGCGTCCCAATATAGCCAATGCATTTGTTAATAGTCACATGCACCAAATGCCTATTCCATTGTCCATTTGAAACGCACCATTAAAACACGTATTAGCATTAAACATGATAATAAGCTATTTGGGTTCCCATTGTTGATTGCAAGCTTGTGCAATACTGGATGTAAACATTGAGTCTCTATTTGACATGATGCTTTTGGGAAGCCCATGAAAGTGGACGATCTCACCTATAAATACCATAAATATCATTTCCACATTTGGGACATGATAATTTATTTTGACTAAAATAAAATGAACACTTTTCTTTAGTTTATCATTTGCTACCAAAATGACATTATGTCGTAGAGATGTGCACGGAAACTCTACAACAAAATCCATGGATATGGCTTCCCACTTAGACATAGGAATGTCATGAGGTTGAAATAATGGAAGTGATTGGCCTTCACTTACTATAATTATAAACACTTAACAACAAATTTCAATCCATCATTTTTAATGCCTACCCAAAAGAAGATCTTCTTCACGTTTACATACATATTCTTCACACTTAAATGTGCACAATAAAGTTCTTCATGTTTACATACATATTCTTCACACTTAAATGTGCACAATAAAGTTCTTCATGTTTACATACATATTCTTCACACTTAAATGTGCACAATAAAGTTCTATATGTGCTTCCTTGATGATAGTGCTTCTAATATACCCTTCCCATGTAATATGCATCCTCCCTTGAAATTGCAACAATCTATCTGCCTCCAAGTCATACACCTCAAGCTTAGGTTCTAAATGCCCCCCACTTGAAGTCTGGATGTAACCTTTAGATAGAAACTATCCTCAAAAAGTTTTCCTAAAACTCTCTCTCTTAAATTTACTTTTAAGAGAACTAAGGAGAAGATCCTTGATTTTCCAATTAAACCAAATGATTTGGTAGGCACAATATAGTTAGGTTGTAGAGCATTTCATCGTGGATAATATAATGTTAATATTGTAGCAGTACTTTTACGAGCCAAAGCTTTGATCTGGCATCAAATTGTGTGCTTCATGTGCCAACATTAATGTTACAACTAAGAGACAAAAGTTGTACACTCATATGGACACAACAAATAAGCCTTGGGATTCAATGTCCATGGATTTTATGTTCAGTATGTAACCAACCAAGCATGGTAACGATTGCGTTTTTTCAATGACTAATATATTCTCTGAGATGTGACTTTTGACTTTCTATAATAAGAGTGTGACAACATAATACATTGATAATTTCCACTTCAAGTATGTTTGAGGTCATTTTGGGTTTCCAAAGACTTGTTTCCAATAGGGACATTGAATTCCTTAATATCATTTGGTCCATGATGGACACCAACCCACACATCAACCTAACCAAATTGACTACCTTCCATCCCAAAACTAATGAAAAAATAGAGATATTTAACAAGATGATTGTTCATATCCTTGAAATGTAAAACTCTAAGCATCCACATACATGGAATGAAATACCTCCTTATATCCAACATAAATACAAGAGAACTCTTTGAAACTCTATTTACCACAATCCTTTTTAGTTTTCTTAGGGATCCAACCATTGGCCCAAATAAGGTAGTTTTTCCCATTGCATCAAGATATGAAGAGTCCCCCAATCTTTAAAATGTGGAAGGAATAGTACCAAAATTCATTGAACATATAAAAAAAAATGCAACAATAAGTTCATGACATTCTACAAAAAGAAAATGCCAAGTAAATAAACAACAACATCAACATTAATTTTTGTTAGTGACAAGGTATGGTTGCACTTGTAGAAAGAAAAACTCACAGGTCGCCATAGGAAGCCCAAATATCGCTAATATGGGACTTACATTATCACCAAAGATGAGGGCGAGAATGATTTGAACTGGTTATTTCAACCCATCTTTATTATGAATTTACTTTACTAATACTATCTACCTCTATTAAGCACCTCAAATATACTGGAGCACTTGCACTATAGAGCTACATCTTGACTGCACTGAGAACTCTATAGTGGACCATATCTAGACATTAATATGAATATTACCCTCCGATTACACAGACAACTTTATCAAGTTGTTAATCTAGGGAAACTTCTTCACCGAGCCAAGTGATTTTCCAAGATCCCAATCCAATAGACGTTCTCGTTATGGTACATAAACTTGACACAATGGGGACCATTTCAAATCCTTAGGGGGAAAGGATGAATCTAGGTGGAAGTTTCTACGTCATGATATTTTGACAATTTTTTTGGATCCTTCTCATTCCTTTTTGGGGGTAGAATTTGTGCCCAAAGACAAGGTACTCAACTTAGTTCTCTAATGCCTTTTCTGATGAGCTAAGGAAGAACCAAAATAGAACATCTAACAAAATGTTATGATCTCAACAAAAAATCCTTTTATTGGAACAACTCAAAGGCATATAGCTTAGTATTCCCACTCAACCCTAATCATGATATGGTTAGGGTCCTTTCTTTTCAAGGGTTTTCTTTATAGGTTTTGTTGGATTCATTATAAAATGTAGTTTGAGCCTTTTCTTATGGGATATTTGCAAATTGGCATAGCTTTCATATCTCTTCACAAAGATAAGTTATCACATTTATAGCCATTTTGTATTGTTATGCATATTTAAGTGTTTTCTACCTAAGAAAATGTTATGATCTCAACAACAAATCCTTTTATTAGAACAAATCAAAGGCATATAACATAGTGTTCCCACTCAACCCTAATCACGATATGGTTAGGGTCCTTTCTTTTTAAGGGTTTTCTTTATGGGTTTTGTTGGATTCATTATAAAATGTAGTTTGAGCCTCTTCTTATGGGATATTTCCAAATTGGCATAGCTTTCATATCTCTTCACAAAGATAAGCTATCACATTTATAGCCATTTTGTATTGTTATGCATATTTAAAGTGTTTTCCACCATTTTATCCATTGATAGAAGTTGGTTTTCATTGTAATACTTTTCTTTCAATACTATATTTATGTTCTCTTTATGATATTGCATTTTCTTTTAGTTTGTTCTCACTCTAATCTAGGTTAGTACTTGAGATGGAAATTAAAGCTAGGTTGAAATCTAGGAACTATGGTTTGAAGGAAAAGCAAGTTCGACCCTAGGCCCTTTTGGCTCCTTTGTTTTTGGAGATGACCATAAAAGATGGACATCGAAAGGACCGTAGAAGGAAGAATGAGGTGAAGGAGTGGGAATTGCATAATACTCTAATGGCTGTAATAGTTTTGGACCCACCACCACAAGTATATAAGGAAGCGGAAGGAAAGTAGAGGAGAGAGGAGCTCGTTGATCACAAAAGATAAGAAGAAGATCAACCAGAAACACAGATGAAGATCAAGTCACAAAATAATCAGATAGTTCTCTTATTCTACTACAACTCGGTATTCACTTGCATGTTCAATTGATATTCTTATTATCTTCCATGATCCATGAGATCCTCTCTATTTTTCTTTCCTTTCACTTCCTTATATACTTGTGGGGGCATGTCCATAACTATTGTGGTTGTTAGAGGGTTTCTGCAAATACCACTCATTTACCCTACACTTCTACAATCCTTTCCTTGCCCATATTTTATAGTCCTCTTCAAAAAATAAAGAGCCAACAAGACCAGTTAATTTCCTTCCTGGCCTTTTTACAGTCTTATAGATTGATCAAATAAGATTTTTAGAAAAATATTTACAAATATGAAAAAAAACTATAAATCTATAAATAAATTTATTTTTTGTATAATACTTGATGTATTCACTAAGATCTAGTGACTAAATTTACAAAACTAAGGAACTTTTTGCTTACTTATAACAAAGTTTCTTTACTATGGATTATTTCTTTTAAAGAGGGAGATGGTATATTCTAGAATACATCTTTGAAAAATAAACAATTTGGAGTTTTACCCTTGTCATTGTATCCAAAGTGGAGGAATTTCGAAGCATTAAATGAGGAGATCGATCCTTTACTTAGAATTCCTCCCCAGTGATGTAGTACCATGTGTTATATAAACTCCTTTTAAATTCCATAATTGGGTATAGTGCATCATTCTTTCAATTGTTTACTAGCAAACATGAACAACCACTAGTCATGTTGAATCATGGATCTTATTCTTCACATTCTAAATTATGTTCATGCTTTATTTCTATAGGGTTATAGTTTCCCATACAAGGGTTTTCATAATATTTGAAGGTTTTCCCATTTATTCTACTTAAACCACAACTTAACTATCCTAGAGCTCAACTATCCAATAGTGGTAGGAAATCCCAAAATCTCCTTTCTCAATGGGAGATAAAGGATTTTTTTTTCTTGTGATTAGATTTTTTGGATATAAACTATGTTGGAGTTTAGAAATGCTCAATATTTTAAGTGAAAACTCCACCCATCATCAATGGATCCAATTAAGCCTATGGAAACAGAAATAGTGAATATCAAAATGAATATGAATGGGATACATGAAGAGCTAATCATTACAGATACGTTGAAAATAAATATAATATTAAGGAGAGGCTAGGCCATGATTAAATAATATTGAAAGAAAAACTAAGAGAATATTCATAATATAAACTTTGATAATATTTAGAAGAAGACTTAGTTAAAATGATACATGAGAAAAAGTTATTAAAAGGAGGACTTGGTCAAATTTGAATAATATTAAGAGAAATGAATTTTGAAATCAAAAGAATGACACAAATAAGGAATAAGTAACTAGTGGATTAATATAATAAATGAGAATAGAAAAATATTGTTAGATTAAATTATTTTCTGACTTTAGCTTCAAGAATATTTCCCAAAATATTATGTTGCTTAATGTGACCACCTTGGTTGAGGGTGTCCATTGATTAAATTGTAGGTGTGGCCTCTATAAATGAAATTAATGGAAGCCATTTTTCAACCTTCATTATGATGGAAGGGATCAATCTGATCATCTAAAAACAAATCTTCATGACTGATTATATCTCCTTCCTCAATTGTTTCCTACATATTTGAGTCTATTGGAGAGTCAACCCTAACATAGCATAAATTATTCTTAATCTCTCCAAAATTATTAAACTTGGGAGAGAATCTACAAGAAGATGAAACACACTACAGAACTCTACTCATTCAGAGGTTTGTCATAAGCTAAATTCCTTTTATCCATTGAAACCTATAACTTTAAGTCCATCAAAACCAACCCTAACTCAACATATTTTCCCTTTAATTTCTCCAAAGTTATTGTTTGCTCCTTCAATTTCGGAGAGAACTCTAAAACATAGACATGGAAAGGACCATAGAAGAAAGTGTGGGCTAAAAGAGTGGAAGTCGTGGAAATCCTTTAATGGTCGCAACAGTTTTGGACCCACCCCTAGAAGTATATAAGGAAGATAAATGCAAGTGGAAGAGAGATGATATCATGGATCATAGAATATAATAATAAGATCAACTAGAAATATAGGTGAAGACCAAGTTGTAGTAGAATCAAATAATTCTATTATTCTACTATGACTCAGTCTTCATCTGCATTTTCTATCGATCTTCTTCTTATCTTCCATTATCCATGAGCTCCTCTCTCTTTCACTTTCCTTCTAATTCCTTATATACTTTCGGGGGTGGGTCCAAAACTACCATTACACAACTCCATGACAAAATCAATCTCCCAATTTCTCCACCATTGTTCAGGGGAAATTTTCAAATTCTATGATTCTTGTGAACATCTAACCCTTTGTTGTTCATGACTACTCTTGGTTCAATATTCATGGTGGGTTTTCACATTACTGCAATGAAAATAACATGGCGTGTCTTTGGAAGGATAATAAATGAAATTAAAAAAAATCCTAAATCTTTCAAGCATAGAAATAATTGCATCTCTATTTGGTTTGATTCCTCTAAATACCTATCAAAACTGAGTTTAGAATGGATTTATACTAGTTATGTAATGTAGAGAATAAACATGATGCATAACTTTTATTTATTTATTTATTTGTCAGTAGAATTGGTAGGACCTGGTAGATTTCACTAAGGATACCAGGTTTCGAGTTACAAGACACCACCATTATAAAATTGAGTTTGATGCCACCACCCACAAGCATGTTGGACAAGCTAAACATGTTTTGAACTTAGACAAGGCCCCAATATTGGTTAGTTAAATGCATTTTGTTGCGACAGGTCCACCATTCATATTTATCCCAATGGTATTTAATGTGATAACTTTTATTCTTACCATTTTCAAAGGAATAAGGGGATTCCACTAGCCATGGGTTCCTTTAATGGCCACATTAATCCTAAAGGCATTTAAAGGGATCATGGATAATAGGTGTAGGGTTGTGATTGAGTATTAGATCTTTCTCTCGAAGGATAATGTAATTTACAAGGACTTTGACTATCAAATCCATAATTGCATGACTCAAACTTGAGAATATTCAACAAAGATAAAGAGAGAGTATACCTAGAACATGGGAGAACTCAAGAAAAACTAGCTTAAACAAATAAACAAACAATCGAATGACCATGGAATTAAAATTCTTAGTGATGAAAAGGAGAAAACAAGAGCCATGGAGTTGACAATAATTATACTATATTCCTTTACACATTTTTTGACACAAATATACTGAGTATCAGGTCGTCTATGTATAAAATTGCACTTCTTAATTGCTATCATTTTTTCAAATTTCAACAAAGTTTGAATTGTTCTCTTCCTCACAAGAATAATCAACATGAAAATATTCAATCCCACCATACTACTGATATTGTTTTTACAACCACAAATAGGAAGAATGTGAAAATTGAGTCACAGTAATCTTGGGACCAAGGAACAACTCAAAGAAGATTCAGAATCAATTGCACATAAATTTGACATGAAACACACTGTAATTAGGAGTTGCAACTGTAAGAATGTATTCAATTATCAAAAGTAGAGATACAATGTGATACACTTGCATGAATAGCAAGAAATTTAGAATCCCAAGGAGGCAATTCGAATTGCATAACATGAGAGTGGCTTAGCTATCTATTAGCCACATTAAACACATCAGTTAACCACTAATCACAACCATAATTGACTCTAACTGAGCCCTAACTGAATTGGAGGCAGTAATGCCTGAGTCTAACTGAATAGAACTCAACGGCATGCCAATTAGTAGGTGAGGGCGCATATCTAACTCAAGTCAGATTCGATGAAGTGAACTGAACTGAACTGAGTCACCAGAAGTTGTTGGAGGCACCTAAAATCACTCCAGTTAACTGGAAATTACTAAAAATAGGAAAAATAGCTAAGTTACCGAAAAATTCTAGGAAGGGGAGGGGAAACTTTGTTCCCCATTTCAGAAACTTAAACGAAGGGGATATGGCTTGGAAACGCCAATGAAATGTTTCCAAGCCATATCCAAAAATTAGAAATGTTTCCATTCTGTTTCCAGCCGTTTCCTGAAATGTTTCCAGAGTTTCCAACCGTTTCCTGGTTTTATGAAACATTTCAGCTGCTATAGGGTAAGTTTTTGACTAGAAATATTGATTTTTTGACATGAAAATAAACCAATAAATAACCCCAAAGGAAAACTATAAAACCATAACCCTAAAATTTAAATTGAACCTCAAAACATAGATATAAAGCCTCAAATCTTAAA
>LPNX010249883.1:23574-35413 GCA_001517045.1 Pseudotsuga menziesii | reverse complement strand
TGTGGCTGCTCATGCTATGCCATGTGGCCTCTCTCTTCACCTTCCCTCTTCTCCCAAATTTGAGTAGGAGCCTCTTGGACTTCTCCAACTCCAAAATTCGAACTCTAAGATGCTCTATTCAGTACTGACATGTAATTATGTCATTATGTCAGCATTAATATCTGAATTTTGTCATAACTATCATAGAACCTCCATCATTGGTGTCATAGATGTCATAAATGTAAGGGGAATCTAGCCAAGTGTCCATGAAAGTCCCATTTGGCTCTTCCTCTCCCATGTAAGTTAAAATTCATCTAAAATTTGAACTATGAAGTATATGGAAAAGTATAGTAACCTAATAATCCATCCCAAAAAATTATGATTCTTATAGATTTGAAATTACAAGAGGAGGATGCCATTTAACATAGGAATTCTAGCTTGAGTGGGCCCGACAGTCTCCACGTGTCTCCATTCTTCATAGCTATTTCAATTTTCTTTTGTATTTATTTAATAAGATAAATTATTAAATACTTATCCTCTTATAATTTCTAAACATCATTTATTAGCCCCCTTATTCCAAATCTCAAAGCTTCCACCCCCAACCTAGGAAACTAGTGATTTTCCTCCTTGGCAATTATTTGACTTTTAGCATCCCTTTGAAAAATTTCATGAATATGGAAAATGTGATTTGGCCATTGTGACCCAATGAAAAATTTGGGACATTACACAAAACCCCCCCTCAAGCTGAACACTAAAGAAGTAATTGTCTTCACCCTGATGAACTCACCCCCAATAGTTAACGGAGGTAAGTGAACTTTTTCTCTGTAAAGTTCTTGGTGAAAATATCTGCAATTTGCTCATTTGTAGGGAAGCATTGCAGAATAATTGTCTTGTCATGCACCAACTCCCTGATGTAGTGCATGTGGATCTCAACATGTTTGGTCCTCTATCACTGAACTGGATCTGTTGAAATCTTGATAGCACTTTGGTTGTCACAAAATTGAATGTGGATAAAGCACTACCAATATCAAACTCAGGAAAAATGTCTTGCAGCCAAACTTCCTGGATGCATGCATTTACTGCTCCCCTGTACTCAACCTCTGCTAAATAAAGTTTAATGGAAGCCTAATTTTTTTGGACCGACAAATGGGGCCACCACCAAACATAAACACATACCCATAAGTGGAATTCCAATCTATGGTATCCCCTGCCAAATTTGAATCTGTAAAACCGACCAACTCTACCTTAGAATCTGCAGCATAGTGAATAACGTAGGATATAGTGCCCTGAATGTACTGAAGTATCCTCTTGCCTTCCTTCCAATGGAGCTCATGAAGCTGCTGCATATATCTTGATACAATATTCATGGCATAACAAATGTCAGGCCTTGAACATGTCAAGTATAGAAAGCTTCTGATCAACTGACAATAAATAGTGAAATCCATGGGTGGAGTGGATTTTCCCTCTTCAATATTGATTCCTAAGAGGAAAGCAAATGGTGCATCCTTACAATCAGCCATGTTAAACTTAATTAACAGGTTTGAAACATATGTTGATGTATTTGTAACTTCAGAATGTATTCACTTGTATATTTTATATTGTATTTCATTGTACCCTGACAAAGATGTTTGTTCCTCCGACCGGGAGAGTCATTAATATAATAAAGTCATGTAAAGTCATTGAGGTTAACCCTCCATTGTAAGTCAGGAAATAGTCCCCATAGTTAAGGGGTATTAGGGTTATTACACTCTCCTAGTGAGTTTTGACATGTAGAGTAATTGTCAAGTGGAAAACAAGTATAAATAGAGAGTGAGTGTTGGAGTATCAGTACAACCTCCACATGGTATAACTGCCGCACCTCTGGGAAAATAAAACAAGTGGACTAACTGCCACTCCTGGTGATAAGGCCTTGTGCTGGGTTTCAAATATTCACCAACATCTGCAGGTTTTTCTGTAATGGCAAACCTTACATGGTATCAGAGCAGAGGTCTCAAATTCAATTCCCCCGAGTTACGCCTGAGGTAGGGTTTTGGAGTATCGATACAACCTCCACATGGTATAACCACTGCACCTCTAGGAATATAAAACAAGTGGACTAACCATCACTCCTGGTGATAGGGCCTTGTGTTGGATTTCAAATATTCACCAACATATATAGGTTTTGGTGTAACGGAAAACCTTATGGTGAGACTCTCTATTTGAAACACACACTCACTCAACAGTAGTTTATGAGTGAGAGAGAAGTAGCTCGCATAAGAGAGAGAGAGAGAGAGAACAACTATCAGAGATCATATTTGTATCTTTGGGTTTTAATTTTTATTTTGGTGTTCATTATATCTCTAAGGAAGTTGTGGGGATTTCTCCTTTATGGTTTCCCCAAGGAAAAATCTTTGTGTCTTTTGTCTCTTGTGATTATTGCTGTGCATGTTATTCTCTTAGATAAGATCCTAGATCATATTGATTAAATGATAAAAGTAAAACATGGTATCAAAGCCTCTCTGAAAGAAGACATTGTGTAGCTATAGAAGCTATGGATTCTTACTTTTTGGGTCTCTCTCCATAGATCATCAGCAAAAGGAGGTTAGGATAACTCTCCATTGAAGGGCACATCTTTCTGTCAAAGCAGAATTTGATTCCGAGCATTTTCAGTTTTTGACATGTCACTGCTACAGGAAGTTAGGGATTTTCACAGAAGAGGAATTTTTGAGTGAATCCAGCAAAGGATTGATTTCCTCCTCATAATCAAAATTTAGAGACCTAGATCAAAGTTTTTGGTTGGGTAGAACTCCGGGAAAGTCAAACCCTAATTTGAAAAACCCTAAAAGACTAGAAATAGTCATTTTGGTGTATTCTCTATATCTCGATATTGGAGAAGATTCAAGAACCGAAACATTTACAGGAAAAATATAAATTCATGATGAACCCTGTGTAAAAGTTTCATCCTCACATTCACTATATTCTAGGATATATGATTCCTCCAACTCAGGGTTCCAACCTCTCCCAGGATTCATCCTTAAACAGGTGGTCTAGGGAAAATTGCTATATCTCGGGCTACGAAGGTCCAAATGAAATTTCTGAAAATGATCCAAATAGGGCACAAACTACAATTTTTGTGGTAAAAGTTTCAAAACCTAAAGGTGAAATAGTGACACGTGATAGTCCATTCAAGTTCGCTATTCTGAACATTCCTGAAATAAGTTACCTTCGGAAAATGCACATAAGTCCCAATTGGTGAAACCGAGTTTTCTCTAATATGTGATGTTATAAAGAGGAAAAACAAAGTTTTAATAGAGGATTATTAATTTTGGAGATACCACATAAAAAATATCAAGAATTTCTACAGAAGAAAGTGGAAAACTAGGGCTTCCTATTCCAGGAGATTCCCTCCACTATAGTACATTGGAAAGCTCACCTTAGAGAAGCCCATATTTCTATTCAATTAGAATTTTGAAATTCCAAGTTTTGAAAATTAGGGTTTCTCTAACAAACCCTATATCAGCCAGCTCCAGAATCAGGATGGACACCTCAAATCGGTCTAGGAGCCAGAGGGAGATGAGGCTAAGGATAGAGCCAAGAGAGTCATGGCAGATTCTATTAAATATCATCTCATCCCTCATGTGTAATCCTTGAAGACACCAAAAGGAAGTGTTTGTTTCTATGATGAAGTAATCGAAGAAGAATAAGATATTGTTATAATCACCTTGAATGGCCTCCCAAGATCATGGGATTCATTCATTCAAGAAATGTGTGCTAGAAGGAAGTGATTACCTTCAGCAGACTCTGGGAAGAGTGAACACAAGAACAATCTTGACTCATAATAAGATAAGAGAAGATGGGAGCAACTGAATTCTTGAAGAACCTCTCATCCATCTTAGCATTTGGATAATAAATGATGATGATATGAATGAAGAAGATGATGCAGTTGAAGTCTCAATAAGGATTCTACCCACGAAACAAATAAAGATAAGTATTTGAATTGTCTTTTTCTATATATCTAGTTGTTTATATGACATTGTTTAGTTGTGAAATGTATTATGCATGATCAAATGTCTGCATTAATGAGTAATATACTACTAATATGCATGTGATGGGTAAGTATCCCATGGTTCTATACAACTCTCCATTGCTACTTATCTAGAATGAAACCTCTTTGCTGACATATTGGATTAGTGCAGAATCTAAATGATGTCATGGTAGATATGGGAGGCATCTAGAAAGTTTCTGTGAGATATGGATGAATGTTTTATTGGCTAAAATAGTTTCATGATTATATATTTATGCATAAGAATTTTCCATTGTGAATATGCCTTATAAAATGTTTCTAACCATACAACTGGTGCATTTCACTTGTAGGAAAGATCATGTACAATCACCTACAAGAAAATAAGGATGAGAATTTTTCTGAAGAACAAGTGACAACAGTTCAATATTCACTCCAATAAGCATACATGAAGATCAACCTGAAGATTCCCAGGTCAAAGACACCGTGGCAAAAGGAAGAGCTTCAGAAGAATATAAAGAGAATAGTAGATCCACCATGAGAGATGAAGACCACCTTGGGAATGAGAAATAATCCAAGTTGAAGAATAATATGATGATACTTTCAAAGAAAGAAAGAGGCCTTAGACACAATGTAGTTATGTGACACTGTTGAGTGACATCATTGACGCAGAACCTTCTAGCTATGAAGAAGTAGCCAAGAAGAAAGGGAAGGAGAGCACTGGTTCAAGAAGAATGATGTCTAGGATGCGATATCGGGACCTGAAGGGAAGTTAGTAGTGTCTTCCATATGGATCTACGAGATCCAACATGCAGTAGATGGAAACTTTGTGGGATATAAGGAAAGATTAGTAGCAGAGGAAGCTACTTGTCACTCCAGTACAAAATGTTTCAATACATAGCATATGAAAGGAAGAGGGAGAATGATGCTCTGTTTCAGATGGAGTGACTACAGAAGATCCCAAGGTTTGACATGGTATGACAAGATGGAAAAATTACTGATGGCTCTGGGATTTAGTAAGAGTAAAGAAGATTCCAACCTTTTCTTCAAGGTTGAAGGAGGAAGACCAGTGATGCTCCTGTTATATGTCGATGACTTGTTCCTGATAGGGAAAGAGGAACTCATTAAAGTTGTAATAAGGATACTTGCTACTGAATTCGAGATGAAGGACTTGGGTATGATGCACTACTTTCTAGGCATGGAGGTGTGGCAGAGTGCAGATGGAATCTCCCTTAGACAAGGGAAGTATGCAGTGGAGATCCTGAAGAGGTTCGGGATGATGGAATGCAAGGCCATGGCCACACCTATGGAATTGAACCTAAAGCTATTGAGTGATGCTTCATTAGATTCTATTGATGCCACGATGTATCGTCAGATGATTGGGTCCTTGATGTACCTGACGAATATGAGACTAGATATTTTTTTTGGTTTAAACACATTGATCCAGTTCCTGACAGATCCGAGACATGTTAACCTAATGGTTGCAAAGCATGCAGTGAGGTATGAGAAGGGTACAACTAAGTATGGGCTCAAGTATGATATGAATTAGAATACTAACCTGCATGGTTATGTTGATTCAGATTGATAGTACCAATGAGAAGAAGAGCACCTTGGGTTGCTTCTTCAATTTGAGATCCAGTATGGGCCACTGGTTTGGTAGGATGGAGTCCTGCATGGCACTCAGTGCAGTTGAGAGAGGAGTAGTGAAGCTCTAGTTTGTGATCCAGATCTAGATCTCTCAAAAGAGGGATTTCTAGCATAGCTGGTGAGACATGTTGTTTAAGCATAAAATATTGATGAAGCTTGTAGGTTGCTCATATGTAATCAGTCCTGTAGGTTATCCTCAGATGTAATCAGTCCTAGTGAAGCTCATAGGTTATCCTTGAATGTAATTAGCCCTGATGTGATTCTATGCTAGAAATGGCCAGAGTGAAGTTTGAGTACTTCAGGGAGAAGCTTGGTGTTCTCCAGATTGAGGTTCATTTCAAGGGGAAGTGATGAGTTCATGAGCCTTTATGACATGGTGGTAGGCGGGGCCTCCCATGGTCAGATGTAAGTGTAGATCCTTTCTGACATGGTGGTAGGAGGAGACTCCCATGGTTAGATGTAAGTGCAGATCCTTTCTGACATGGTGGTAGGAGGAGCCTCCCATGTTTAGATGTAAGTGCAGGGCCTTTCCCCGGATGGTAGATGGTGTGTCCTACCATGCTGGTGGATGTAAGTGCTAGGCCTTTTCTCAGATGGTAGATGGTGTGTCCTACCATGTCGATGGATGTAAGAGCTAGGCCTTTCTGACATGGTGTCAGGATGGGCCTCTCATGGTCAGATATAAATGTTGAGACCTAAATCTAGCACGAAAAAGGGCTGCCTCTATAGAAATACACCTAGCATGAAAAAGGCCTGGCTCTGTAGTTGAAATAATTGCAGAGTCAAGGTACTACACCCAACATGAAAAAGGGCTTCCTTTGTAGTGGAAATACTTGCAGAGGCAAGGTATTGCACCCAACATGAAAAAGGGTTGGCTCTATAGTGTAAATCCTTGTAGAGGCAAGGTACTATACCCAACATGAAAAAGGGTTGGCTCTATAGGGGAAATCCTTGTAGAGGCAAGTTACTGCACCCAACATGAAAAAGGGTTGGCTCTGTAGTGAAAATACTTGCAGAGGCAAGGTGTTGCATCCAGCATGAAAAAGAGTTGGCTCTGTAGGGGAAGTCCTTGCAAAGGTAAGGCATTGCATCCAACATGAAAAATGGTTGGCTCTGTAGGGGAATTCATTTCAAAGGAAAGGCACTACATCCATCATGAAAAAGAGTTGGCTCTATAGGGGAATTCCTTGCAAAGGCAAGGTACTGCATCCAACATGAAAAATGGCTGGCTCTGTAGGGGAAGTCCTTTCAAAGGAAAGGCCTACATCCAGCATGAAAAATGGATTTCTCTATTGATGAAGACCTACATGGAGGCTAGGCCTATATCCATCATGAAAAAGGGTTGGATATATAGAACTTCCTATGACGAGTAGAACTAAGAGATAGAACCATTTGCTCGAGATAGTGGGAGCAGTGATGATGATGAGCCCGCTTTGATGATGATCCAGTAATGAATACTTGTGTTGATAAACTGTGTTAAGAGAATAAATTCCTAGTTAAGAAGGATTTTTGATGTATTTGTAACTTTATAATGTATTCACTTGTATATTTTATATTGTATTTCATCGTACCCTGACGGAGATGTTTGTTCCTTCGATCAGGAGAGTCATTAATATAATAAAGTCATGTAAAGTCATTGAGGTGAACCCTTTATTGTAATTCGGGGAAATAGTACCCACAGTTAAAGGGTATTAGGGTTATTAGACTCTCCTAGTGAGGTTGGCCATGTAGATTAATTTTCAAGTGGAAAACAAGTATAAATAGAGAGTGAGGCTCTCTATTTGAAACACACACTCACTCAACAGTAGTGCATGAGAGAGAGAAGTAGCTCACACAAGAGAGAGAGAGAGAGAAAAACTATCGGAGATCATCTTTGTATCTTTGGGTTTTACTTTTTCTTTTGGTGCTCATTTTATCTCTGAGGAAGCTGCATGGTTTTCTCCTTTATGGTTTCCCCGAGGAAAAATCTTTGTGTCTCTTGTCTCTTGTGATTATTGTTGTGCATGTTATTCTCTCAGATAATATCCTAGGTCATATTGATTAAATGATAAAAATAAAACAACATATTTTTACTGATTCACCATTATCCCATCATATTCTTGAGTGATTTCAAGCTTGAGAAACTGCCTCTGCAGGCCCAAATCACTCATTTCAAAAGCATCATGAAGAGCAGTTTTTATAAAGGCAATTGAAGCAAGTGTGCTTCTTGTTTTCAAAAGGTCATCCAGATACAATACTATGATAAGCATATTACCTTCATACTTCTGAAAATATACATTTGGATCATATTTGCATCTCTAGAAGTTCTTTGAGAGTAGAAAGGCATCCATTTTGGCATACCAAGATCTCGAGGCCTGTTTCAACCCATATAAATATTTCTGCAACTTACAAACCAAGGAAGGATCTAATGTATATCCTTCAGGCTGCTTCATGTATATTTATTATTTCAGGCATCCTTGAATAAAATCACTCTTGACATCCATTTGGTGCACCTCCTAGTGCTTGGATGCGGCAATGGCCAAAACTAGCCTTATGGAATCCATCTTTTCCATCAGTGCAAAGGTCTCACGATAGTCCACTCCTTGGACTTGAGAGAACCCTTTTGAAACCAGAATTGCTTTGCACTTTTAGGTTTATCCATATGCAGCAACCTTTGTGTGATATACCCACTTGCATTGAACAATTTTCCTCCCTGTTGGAAGGGAAACTAGCTCCCAAGTTGCATTTTTCTGGAGAGAGTTGAACTCTTCATCCATTGCAGCTTTCCATATCGGATATTTCCGAGCATAGTAGTAGGACTTGGGGTCAGAAAAAATCATCATATAATAGGTATTAAACAGAAAGGAATCATGACAAGAAACAGAAATACCTACTCTTTGAAAATCTGACCGGGTTCTTCTTGGATCAACAGGATTTCCAATGTTTGTCTCGATGGAAGAGAGTGTCTTTTTGGCCCATTTTGGGAGATGAGTGGGATGATTTGAATGTGATTCGGAATGTGATATATTATTTTCACTAATATCATATATCATATCTTAAATATCAGAACCTTCACTTCCATTTTCGTCATCATAATGATCAGCAGAACAAGAGGGAATTTCAACAGTTTCTTCCTCGACTAGTTCTACATCTTGGAGAGGTTCTTCAAAGAGGACACTTCTCTCAATGAATATCTATTTGGATATGATATTAATAAGTTTTTATCCATTTGATTACTTTGTATACCCAATGAAAAAATACTCAATACTCTAGGGTTCATATATTTCCTCTTGTCAAGTGGAATTTGAGCCCAAGCAGTGGACCCGAAAAACTTTGAAATTGGACACATTTGGTTTGTGCCCAAAGTATGCTTCGAAATGAGTGTTTCCTTTCATGGAATATTGATGTACCCTATTATGAATGTAAGCATAAAAATTAATTGGCTCAAACCAAATATTTTCATCCGAACCTTTGGCTTCCAGCATGCAGGTAGTCATCTCTTTGAGGGCTCGATTTTTCCTTTCTGCTACACCATTATGCTGGGGTGTGTAGGGAACGGAGTGTTGGATTTGGATCCCATATTTAACACATATTTGAAGAAGCTCAAACTTGATTTAATATTTTCCATTATAATATCTAAGAGACTTTATCTTCCTCCCAGAGGCATTCTCAACAGATTCCTTGAACTCAGTGAATCTATCAAGAACCTCATATTTTTTCTTTAGGAAGAAAACCCAAGTGAATCTAGAGAATTTATCAATAAAGATGAGCACATACATTGAACCAATAATGGAGGTTATAGGAATGGGTCTGCTGATGTCAGAGTGGATCATCCCCAAAATACTTTTTGCACAACTTTCTTTTCCCCAATCAAATTTTTGCTCAGGGTGTTTTCCGACAATGGAACATTTACAAATTCCACTGGAGGTTTTGATGGCTAGGAGGCATTCGACCATGGAAAGATTTTGAAGTTTCTGAAAATATTTGAAGTTAAAATGTCCAAATATCTCATTTCAAATCCTACTGACCTCATTGCCATGATTTAGAAGAGTGGTGGCCTTTTTATCCAGTAAAAACTTGGAAAACTTATAGGTCTTAGCATGATGGTTAGCTAAACTTGTTGCTACGAGTTTCCAAGATGCAATATCTAAGATATCAATACCATATGGGTTGAAAGAAACTCTCTTGGGAACTCCTTTGTGTGTCATTTGATATACACTCAACAGATTTGAGGCCAAGGAGGGTACATACAGAACATCAAAGAAGCTACCATGTTCAAGTTTTACAGTACATTTTCCTTTCAAAATGATCTGAGAATCATCTCCCATGTGGATGGGAATGATATTGTCAGAGCCTAGGAATGAAAAGGATTATTTTCTTTCCACCATATGGTTCGAAGCACTAAAGTCTATGAGGAGATCTCTAGGATTCGAAATAGTTGCTATGAGGTCATGTCCTCTTTCCGTCTGGATGTCCCGATCATGATTATCTCTCTTCCTAACACTCTCAGGAAGATTGATATTATTCCTCTCAAGGAGAAGAGTAATTTCATCAAGATTTTTCTTCATGTAGGAATGTTTAGGGTGAAATCACTTCCTACAATAGGAACACTTGACCTTTTCTTTGTCTTGGTTCCCTTTGTTCTTGTTCTTCTTTGAGCCAGAAGGGTCATCTTGCTATTGGTTCTTCTCCTTTGGATTGGGAGCATCAAACTTAGTCTTTTGATTCTTTTTCTTTCCCTTACCATTTGTAGCTTTGGGCCCCGAAGAAAATAGTGCTTGATCTTTGGAGGATCTGATGATCCCCATATGCACAAGATTGTCATGCTCATTTGTGAGGGACTCAATGAAGGAATTGAGAGTAGGCATTTTCCAATTTGGGGTTGTTAGCTTCCCGGTATGGAATGTGGAAACAAAGAATGAGTAATCAGGTCCAATTTTGGAAAGAATGGAGAGAATGAGATGATCATCCTCTTTCTTGACTTCACACTTCTTCAATTGGAGCACCAACTTCTTGAACTTGGTGAAGAAATCATTTAGAGTTTCAAAGTTTCTTGGGTGAAGAGAAATCAACTCATTCTCTAGCCGATAGATCCTCATATCATCTTTCTTATCAAATAGATAATCAAGTTTATCCCAAATTTCCTTAAGATACTTCAATCGAGTGATATGGAAGTGAAGATATTTGGAAATCGAAAGGCACGAAAACCTGAAAGATTCATTAATCTTATTCCAGTATCTTTATTTGTCTACAACATGTTTTGGCACTATCTCGGTGTCCATTGTGACTCTGTAGAGTCCTTTGGCATGCAATTGAATCTCCATGTCCCCCTTCCACTGGTGATAATTGAAAGGAGTAAGAAGATAGACAAAAGGGGCCATTTTGTTGATGTATATGTAACTTCGGAATGTATTCTTCTATGTATATTATGTATTGTAACCCGATGTTTACTCCGAGATGTTCCTATTATGTATTTGAGTCATGTGATCATACCCCGATGTTCCGATTGGGAAGATTAATAATGTAAACAAGTCATATCAAGTCATTAGGTAAGTCCCCACAGTTTCGGGGCACTTGAGTTATTATACACTAATTAAGGTGTAGGCTCGAGTAGTAATTGTTAGGTTGAGCCTACGTGTGAAAATGCAATTCAAGTGAACGGATGAATATAAATATAGAGTGAGAGTCTCTCTATTTATCACTTGTAATATACATCACTTTCTCTCTCAAGTGCGGCGCACTAGTGGAGAAGGAAATACTCTGGGAAGAAGAAGACTACTGCTGTTGGGAGTGCATCTTACTATTTTGGGGTTTTACATCTTGTGGTGATACTATATTAGAGGAAGTTGCATGGTTTTCTCCATTTATGGTTTCCCCGATCAAAACTCTTTGTGTCTCTTGTCTCTTGTGATGTTCTTATGTTATTACTGTGCTTATTATTCTCTCAGTGAAAAGATCCTAACATAATGCTAGCTTAAATGTTGAAAAACTAACATGGTATCAGAGCTAACCTAAGAAGAAGACACTGTGCAGCTGTGAAAAATAGGGCTTCCTAGTTTGTGGATCTTCCTCCACAGATTTTCAGAAAAATTAAGGTGGAACAACTCTCCTCCTTAGGGCGCATCTTTCTGTCGAAGCGGAATTCAATTCTGAGCATTTTCAGTTTTCGATGCAGAAATTAGGGATTTCTATAGAAGAGGAATTTTTGAGTGAGACCTGTATAGGATTTTTCTG
>LPNX010249883.1:3096-23526 GCA_001517045.1 Pseudotsuga menziesii | reverse complement strand
GAAATTTGGTTGGGTGAAACTCTGGGAAAGTCAAACCCTAGTTTGACCCTGAGCTAGGAAAAACCCTAAATACTAAAACTGATAAGTTTTGGTACATTCACTATATTCCGAGTTTGGAGAAGTCTCAGAAGCTGAAAATTGTAAGTTCCTAATATAAAATCATTATAAATCTGGTGTCCAAAAATAAGACTCATATTCACCGTATTCCAAGAGTTATGATCTCCCCAAGTTAGGGTTCCAGCCTCTTCCAGAATTCATCCCTAAACAGGACATCTGGGGAGATTTGCAATATCTTGGTCTACAGAGGTCCAAATTGAATTCATGAAGATTTTCCAGAAAGGGAACGGACTTTAATTTTGGTGGTAAGAATCTCAGACTCATAAGATGAACCAGTGACACGTGGCATGTCATACAACTTCACTATTCTGAACAGTCTCGTAACAGGTCACCTTGCGAAATAGATCATAAATCCAAAATGGTGAAACCAATTGTAATGAAACCTGAGGTTTTGGATCAGGGACATGCGATTTTACCTTAGTGAAAAATTTCAGACACAGAGGATCTGTAATTTCAGAGATATCACAGAAACAATAACAGGAATGTCTGCAGAAGAAATTGGAAATCGAGGGCTTCCTGTTCCGGGAGCTTCCCTCCACTGTTTTCAGAAAAGGAGTACATTGGACAGCTCCATTTGAAGATATATATCTATTTATCCAATCAGATCTGAAATATTCCAAGTTTTGAAAATTAGGGTTTCTGTGACAAACCCTAGATCAGCCAGCTCTGGAACAAGGACGATCACCTCAAATCAGTAAGATCTAATCCTTTGCTATTTCCATTTGAGGTTGTCATTTCAATATGATATATCACATCAGCTTGATGATAAGCTTGGTGAATTTGACAACTTCCAAGCATAGAATTATTTGATCTCTCTGAAGAAAATGGATTGGACACCTACATGAGTATAGAGGTTCCAGTTTCAGAGGGAGACGAGGTTAGAAGCCTTTCACAAGAAGAACTTGGTCAAGGCCAAAGAAGACATCATGCTCATGCTGCAGAGGATGATGAACCATCCAAAAGTAGATCTAGATATGAAAGTGAAGATTCTTCAAGCGAGGATGAATATGTTCTGATATCAGCTCTCATAGGTAACATTACTCATGGAAGTGATGATTGGCTTATAGACAGTGGGGCTTCCAAACATATGACAGGATTCAAGGAATCCTTTGTAAGACTGCCAGAACATGAATCACCTCACAAGGTGAAATTAGGAGATGACTACCAATATCAAATAAAAGTTAGTGGGGAATCTTCATACAAGCTAGACTCTGGTAAGTCTCTAACAATGAAAGAAGTATTGTTTGATTCCAGGACTCAAGAAGAACCTTCTCTCCATTTCAGCATTGATGCAAAAGGAATGCGGGTTGCATTCATAGATGATAAAGTCATCATATGGCCAAAAGTAAATACTATCGATGATGCGGTAGTGATTGGAGAACAAGAAGGAGGCTTGTACAAATTGAAGGGCCATCCAGAACAATCCTTGATCCATGACATAGTAGAGCCAAATGAGCTTTGGCATAGAAGGCTTGCACATGTGCATTACAGAGCACTACCTATTGCAAGCAAAGCTATTGAAGGTCTTCCAGAATTTCAAGCTATTTGAAGGGAAGAACAAAAATCAGAATATGACCTAAAGAAACTAGTTGAAGAATGTGAAGATCCAGAATGCAGAGACCATATATTCATAAGAGTCTCTCAAATCAAAGAACAACTTGAAGTGGTAAAAGAAGAAGTGAAGAATGCAGAAGTAGTGATGGCCACCTTGAATGGCCTCCCAGGATCGTGGAATTCATTCATTCAAGGAATGTGTTCCAGAAGGAAGTGATTACTTTTAGCAAACTTTGGGAAGAAGAAGAAGCTCTACCCATAAGAAGAGAAGATAAAATGGGAGCATTTGAAGATCGAGTTCTCGCCATCCAAAGAAGATCCCTCAAGCAATGAGGAATACAAAGGACTCTACTCTAGAAGAACCTCTTATCCATACTAACATTTGGATAAGAAACGATGCTATCATGAATGAAGAAGACGATGAAGCTGAAGGCTCAAGAAGCAGTCTACCCATGAAACAAATAAAGATAAGTATTCAACTGTCATTTCATTGTTTTGTTATGCATTTTTTTATATTCAGTTGATGTATCATGCATGATAGGATGTTTGCAATAATGACAGTATACTACTAATATGCATGTGATAGGTAAGTAGCTCATGGTGCTATACAAATTATCCATTGCTACTTATCTAGAATGAAACCTCTTTGCTGACATATTGGATTAGTGCACAATCTCAATATTGTCCTGGTAGAGATGGAAGGCATCTAGAAAGTTTCAGTGAGATGTGGATGAATGTTGTATTGGCTAAAGTAGTTGCATGATCATATATTTATGCATAAGTGCTTGCCAATATAAATATTCCTTATGAAATGTTTCTAACCATACAATTGCATTTGACTTGTAGGAAAGACCGCATACATAATATCCTACAAGCAAAGAAGAATGAAGACTTGTTCCGAAGAGCAAGTGACGTAATTTCAAAATGAAGAATAATATGACGAGTGCAGTGACATCATTGATGCAGAACCTTCCAGCCACCAAGAAGAAAGGGAAGACCAGTTCAAGAAGAATGATGTCAAGGCGCAGTATTGAGACCTAAAGAGAAGTTCATAGTTCCATCTTACAGTAGATGGAAACGTCGTGGGATACAAAGCAAAGATTCTTAGCACGAGTCTTCTCACGAAAAGAAGGCCTAGACTACGAAGAGACATTTGCAGCCAGTAAGATTCTAAACAGATACATGATGAGATTGATGAAGATCTTAACCTTTGTTACAAGGTTGAAGATGCAAGTCTATACACTAGATGGATACATAGAATATTAGTAGCATAGGAAGCTACTTGTCACTCCGGTACAGAATGTTTTCAGTGCATAGAGCACAGAAGACAGAGGTAGTATGATGCTTCACTTCAGAGGGAGTGACTACAGAAAATCTAAGGTTCGACATGGTACAACAGGATGGGAAGATTACTGATGACTCTAGGCTTTACTGAGAGTAAAGTGGATTCCAACCTTTGCTTTAAGGTTGAAGACAGAAGACCAGTGATGCTCCTGTTATGTGTCAATGCACTATTGTTCTAGGTATGGAGGTGTGGCAGAGTGCAGATGGAATCTTCCTTGGACAAATGAAGTATGCAGTAGAGATCCTGAAGAGGTTCAGGATGATGGATTGCATGGCTACACCTATGGCATCGAACCTGAAGCTATTCAGTGATACTTCATCAGAGTCGGTTGATGCTACGATGTATCATCAGATGATTGGGTCATTGATGTACCTGACGAACACGAGACCAGACATTTGCTTTGCTGTGAACACCTTGAGCCAATACTTGACAGATTCGAGAAGTGTTCACTTGACTGCCGCAAAGCATATTCTGAGGTACTTGAAGGGTACAGTTGATTATGGGCTCAAGTATGATGCAAATCAAAAGATTAACTTGGAGGGTTATGTTGATTCAGATTGGGCAGGCAGTGCCATCGACAGGAAGAGTACTTCAGGATGTTTCTTCAGTATGGGATCAGGTGTGATCTCTTGGTTTAGCAGGAAGCAATCCTGTGTGGCACTGAGTACAGCTGAAGCAGAGTATGTCGCAGCTTGTTCAGCTAGTTGTGAGGCAGTATGGATACGGAAGCTACTGTCTGATATATTTGATCTCCAGTTGGATGCTACTTGTATACATTGTGACAACCAGAGTTGCATGAAGTTGTCAAAGAATCCAGTGTTCCATGACAAGTTGAAGCATATCAAGATCAAGTATCACTATATCAGGGATATGGTGCAGAGAGGAGCAGTAAAGCTCCTGCATGTTGCAACGGAGGAACATATAGCTGATGTATTGACGAAGCCATTGGCTAGGCTGAAGTTTGAGTACTTCAGAGAGAGACTTGGTGTTCTCCAGATCGAGGCTTCCTCCCAAAGAAAGTGATGAGACCCATAGCCATTCTGACATGGTGAGAGGATTGGTTCCTTCCAGGTCAGATGTAAGGGCTACCGCCATTCTGACGAGCAGGTCAGATGTAAGGGCAGTTCCATTCTGTTCATGGCTAAATGATTTAGTTCCTTCCATGTCAGATGTGAGTGCTGGCCATTTTGTCGAGTAGGATAGATGTAAGGGCTACCACCATTCTGACAAGCAAGTCAGATGTAAGGGCAATGCCATTATGTTCATGGCTAAAGGATTTAGTTCCTTCCATGTTAGATGTGAGTGTCGGCCATTCTGTCAAGTAGGACAGATGTAAGGGCTACCGCCATTTTGACGAGTAGGGAAAATGTAAGAGTAGTGCCATTCTGACGAGAAGGTCAGATGTGAGTGCCTTCCATTCTGTCGAGTAGGACAGATGTAAGGGCTACTACCATTTTGATGAGTAGGTCAAATGTAAGAGCAGTGCCATTCTGATGAGAAGGTCAGATGTGAGTGCCGGCCATTCTGTCGAGTAGGACAAATGTAAGGGCTACCACCATTTTGACGAGTAGGTCAAATGTAAGGGTAGAGCCATTATGTTCATGGCTAAAGGATTAGATTCCTCCCATGTCAGATGTGAGTGTTAGCCATTCTGACGAGTAGGTCAGATATAAGGGCTACCAAAGACCTACCATGGGCTAGGCCTACAACCAGCATGAAAAAGGGCTGGCTCTTTAGAACTTCCTATGACGAGATATTACACACATGATGATGACCAGAGATGATCCAGATCGAGTTATGATCTAGATCCAGTTATGATGACTTCGAGAGATCCAGATCGAGGGATGATCCAGATCGAGAGATGATCCAGATCCAGTCCAGTGATGATGATCCAGATCGAGTGATGATCCAGATCCAGTGATCCAGTTCTATGATGATCCAGATCGAGAGATGATCCAGATCCAGATGACTTGAAGATGGAGATGACTTGAAGATGAAGATGACTTGAAGACGAAGATGATCCAGTTGATGCAGAGAAGAAGACCAGTTCTGAAAATTGTGTCGAAAGAATATCTTCCTAGTTAAGAGGGAGTGTTGATGTATATGTAACTTCGGAATGTATTCTTCTATGTATCTTATGTATTGTAACCCGATGTTTATTCTGAGATGTTCCTATTATGTATTTGAGTCATGTGATCATACCCCGATGTTTCGATCAGGAAGATTAATAATGTAAAAAAGTCATATCAAGTCATTAGGTAAGTCCCCATAGTTTCGAGGCACTTGAGTTATTATACACTAATTAAGGTGTAGGCTCAAGTAGTAATTGTTAGGTTGATCCTACATGTGAAAATGCAATTCAAGTGAATGGATGAATATAAATAGACAGTGAGAATCTCTATATTTATCACTTGTAATATACATCACTTGCTCTCTCAAGTGTGGCGCACTAGTGGATAAGGAAATACTCTGGGAAGAAGAATACTACTGCTGTTGGGAGTGCATCTTACTGTTTTGGGTTTTTACATCTTGTGGTGATACTATCTTAGAGGAAGTTGCGGGGTTTTCTCCATTTATGGTTTCCCCGATCAAAACTCTTTGTGTCTCTTGTCTCTTGTGATGTGCTTATGTTATTACTGTGCTTGTTATTCTCTCAATGAAAAGATCCTAACATAATGCTAGCTTAAATGTTGAAAAACTAACACATTTTTCTGCTGTAGCGAATTTTAACCCAAAAAGTCCCTCACTCAACTCTACATGGCCTACACCACCCAAGGACACCCATGCATGACCTTCGTATCACCCCATTAGACCCCCACACCCTTAAAAAGGCTTAAAAATGAGTAAAAGGGCTTAAAAACCCCAAAAAGGATCCTAATTAACTCTCCTAGGGGCTAAAACCTCCAAAAAGGAGCTAAAACCCCTAAAAGGAGCCTAAAACCCTAAAAGGTGCTAAAGTTAGGGCGGAAGGGGATAAAAGCCCAAAAAGGGGCTAAAGTCCTAACCAAGGGCTTAAAACCCTAAAAGTCCCCAAAAAAGCTATAAAAGGAGGGGTGGGGGTCACTCTCAAAGAACTCTCCCCTTGCATACTGTTATGCTGCCCGTGGATGCCTTGAGACCCTTTGTCTCTCAAGCCACCCACATCCCTCCTCTCATCCATTCATTCCTCCATTGAGCCATAGCTCCTCCATAGCCAAGAGAGAGAGAGAGAGGTGCTTCTTCCAGCCACGGCATGGTGTCCCATTGCACCAAAGAGAAGGTATACCATTGTTTTATTATGTGTTTTTTTTAGTAGCTTAGTTGTTTTCTGACCCATATTTGCTTGTAGGTTTTTTTTTAACTTGTTTTGCAGGTTTTTTGTTTCTAATAGTTGTTTGCAGGTAGTTGGAGTTAAGCCCTAACCTTGTTTGCAGAGGGGCTTCCGGCTGTTTCTTGTCTTTCTGCTCTTTCTTGCTTTCTGTCCATTTATTTTTATTGCATTTCCATATAGGAACCTACCCTTCTATCCTATAGACGGAAGGGAGACATTCCTACCCTGTAGCAAGGGAGAAATCCCTACTATAGAACTGGCGACCATACCAGGTCGATCCCACAGGATCCCTGGGTTTATTTTTCAAAATTTTAGTTTTTATTTCTATTCTGTTAACCTAGTTTAAATTTGTGTTAAATCTAGTTTAGATATTTGTTTTTTTGCATTTTAGTTCACAGCTGAGCCTCCTCAAGGCCAAACTGAGCCTGTTCGGCCATAGTACAAGTTACTGTCGGCCGTTCCCATCTCAGGTTTTCATTTTTTTTTCCATTTTTCAGGCCAAGTCACTCATATTAGGCCAAAACAATGACCCAGTCGCCTATTTAAGCCTGAAAAGTGCGACCTGCAATTTTTTTTTTTTCCGGCCAAGTCGCACGTATCGGGCCGAAAGGTGTGACCAGGTCACTCATTTAGGCCCGAAAGGTGCGACTTAAACCCAGAAGATACACCGCTTCTGTCTATGAAATCTATGCGACCCACTCGCATGTTTCTGGAAAAATTTGGTGACCCCCTCACCACATTTGATCCGAAATGTGTGACCTGTCACTCAGAAGTTGATTTTTAATAACTTGGGACTGTCAGTGAGGCTCAGCCACCTCTGTCCAGCACAATTGTTGATTTCTATTTTTGTTTTATTTTACTGCAATTTCATTCACAGAACTAAGTGTAAGTTAAAATATTTTAATGGGTTAATGAATCTAGCCTAACTAAAACCTACCTAAAATCAAGAATCTTGCTTACCCTTCCTCCTCTACCTAGTCATCACCCTTCGGGGTATTCTAGGATAAGACGAAGGGCACAACTTGTATAGTAATAGGCCCTTCACCTAATATTGTTCAAAACCATAAAAAATAGATGACTTGGAAGGTAGAGGGGGTAGAGAAGGAGGGCTTCTCACGGAACTAAGCATCCTCCTTGTTGACCACCTTGCATTCAGGAGGTGACCTGTGGATCTACGGATTGGCTTAGTCCCATTGTGTTGAGACCCCAACACCTTCTCTTGGTTGAAGAAGAATATAGGTGTAAGGTAGTCACCTAGTTAGGCTATCATAATTCAGGGTAAAAAATGGTATTTGTCTACAAAATTTCTATTCATTTACTACTTTCAACCACAATATGATGAATTCATAAACCATTTGCATGCACCAAATAATAGAAACATAGAAAGACATACACACAATACCATGTAAATCAACCCAACTCAGTTCATGACCCTGAGAGAGCCACTAAAATTTATTAGTTTACACTAAGTTCAAAAATATGCAGTATTTGAGGACATAAGTCCCTGACTTCCTTAACTGTGGGAAGTACTTGGGCTTAGCCTAGAAACTCATTATGAGGAGCACCACGGGAACCCAAAAGTAGCTGGCCGCTGAGAGGAATTGCCAAGCGAAATGGGCAACGACCCCCACAGATTGAGTAGAACGGTTGTGAGGAAAAATCCAAGTGCTGTCTTCTGACAGTCTTGGTGGCCGAGTGACCACCTACAACCAATAGGAATCCATTCAAACCAGGGTCCAAAAACTCATTCCCACCAGTTTGATACACAAATCTAACACAATTGATCCCTCATGCTCTTCCTCACACCTAAGAGGTGAACCACCACAATTTGGGTCATTAAACAGACATTGTCGAGACCATTCTTGATGGCCTTTCACACCATCAAAAGGCCACACAGCTTTTGATTCAGATTCAAACCCATATCATTCTGAACCAAACCTACACACAGCACCATCAAGCCCCATGGATGGTGCAAACCCAGATCCATTTTTCGGTATAGCAATCACTAGTGGACCCATTTCCACACCACAAATTATCACCAACAACCTTGTAGGTGGCCCCAACATGGTCATGCAAACTATTATCAGTCAACTACCACCACCCATAGTAACCACTCAAGTTGTCCCACATGCAACACTTGGGGGCAGTGGTCCCTCCACCTACATTTCCCCTCCTGTCACACTTGGGGGCAGTGGCCCCTCCACCTACACTGCCCCCCCTGTCACACATGGGGGCAGCAGCCCTCCCACCCACACTGTCCCTCACACCATACTTGGGGGCACTGGCCCATCCACAATGGCACCACCAGCACCCCCAACTATGCAGGTACATTATGCACCTACAAACCCCACCACCATACCTACCCCATCTCACATCAACCTGGGGTCAAATTTGCCTTTCATGGCTCATCTTGACTTTCCTAATTTTGCTCGATTGACAAATTACCCCATCCACCATCAAACCTTTTGGCCTCCCATGCCAACCAAACTTCCCTCAGACATTTCCAAGTTTGAAGGGAAGGCAGGGGAGTGTCCCCAAAATCATATCATGACATTTCATCTATAGTGCTCCTCAAATAGCATCATGGATGACTCGATCAGGATAAGATTGTTCCAACGCACCCTCATAGGTGCGGCATCCAAATGGTACATTGAGCTACCGCAAGACAAGCACCCAGATTTCAACTCCTTAGCTTTCATGTTCTTGTAGTATTTCCAACTCCCATTCAGATATGACAAATGGGTGGAAATATTGTTATTCTACTACTAGAGCACTACAACACATATAACTAACCACATCCATGAGTGGATGCGACGTCGTAGTTTTTGCAAGATCCAACTTGATGATAGGATATTTTTGGATTGGTTTCTCAAAACCTTGCTCCTACCCATAGCAAAGGATGTCGCATCCAAACATCCCCAATCCAAAGAGGAGGCCATACTGAAATCCCAACAGTTTGACCTAATCTATATGCAGTCTGGATACCTTTACACTGTCATTCCAGATGCTCCCCGTCTGGGTACCTCCTACCGGGATGCACCGGGGCCATCTCATGCTGCATACATCATCATAGGCTCGGTCTCCCAATAGCCACAACACCATCTGATACCACCCACAGTTCCACCACAACCAAGCAACACTACTAGTGTTGCCTACCAAAACCAAACTCTGGACTATGCCAAAATGATATCCTGGTCCGGAGCAACAACTTCCTACGCACAACCTGTGCCACCGTAGTAGGATTGGGCCTTGGCATGGCAGACAAAAAAATATGAGGGGAAAATGCCCACATTTGTGGCACCACCACCCACCCAAATTTATTATGCACCACCAGTGCAAGCGGTTCAAGCCCCCGCCCCTGCTCCACCTACTCCATTAGGACAAGTATTTGCACAACAAAACTGTCCCAACCAGCCTACCCCCAAAAATCAACAAGGGAAAGCTAGAAATAATCAGCCCCGGAACGAAGCCAATAACCAACCGCAGGGAGGCGGTCAACAACCAAACCCTCCCATCAATGTCGCAGCAAACCGACCCACCCAAAATCCCCCATGACCAAATGCACCAAGACGCAATGCCCGGTTGTGCACAAACCAACTGTGCACACTCTATGAGGTCTACAGGAACTACACATTTGAGTGTCCCCTCATGGGTCGTGCTAAGAAGGCCATTCAAAATGAGGTTCAACAAGCCACCAACGCTACAAATCAGGCCCAACCCAACCCGACACCACAAGGACCTCCTCCTATGGTGCTTTAGAACCCATTACCAGTCCAAGGGTTGGTGGCAACCGCACCCCCTCCCCAGCCCAATAACAATGCTTCAAGGGCACCTCTCACGACCGAAACAGGTGTACACCACCTGCTAGCTATGACGACTGAAGAGGTCAACCTACAGACGAGATGAAATCAGTATGGCTCCAATATCGAACCTGCTGACACATCAGTGACATCAAATTCTAAAACATTCAACCTACCTCTTCAGTTACCCCCGTTCCCTTGCCCCCCCATATGCTGAGTGGCCAATAATGCCACGGCTAGAGCTACAGTCAGCTATAGCATCGTGGATGATTTGGCCCAAACACCAACGGCTATGTCTGCTCTGGAGGTACTCAAAACGTGCCCAACACAGCAGAAAGCCTTAATAGCCACCCTTGGGGCCATAGACCCCTCCGACTCCAAGTTGATCACATTCAACTCAGAGAATGGAGAACCATGCATGCCATCCATCGCCTTCCAAATCCTGATGTCTATCTAGAATTTGGTTGTGCACTAGTGCATAGTAGATGAGGGGGCATCTACGTGCATTATGTCTACCCTAGTCTGGTAGAAAATTGGATCACCAATTTTGCAACCATCCTCCAAAACTCTATAGGCTTATGATGGCCATCCCACTAAAGCCCAAGAAATCCTCCCCCATGTCCCCATCACATTAGCCAGGAAGATAGTTCTAATTGACATAGAGGTTGTCAATGCTCAACTGGACTATAACCTTCTCCTCGGAAGAATTTATATGTATGCCATGAGAGCGGTTGCATCAATTGTATTCTATCTCATGATGTTCCCCCACGAAGGGAAGATTATGATGGTTGATCAACTCACTTATCATGATCCACAAGGGTTAACGACACCGACCAACGTTATCCCTACCATCATCACCATTGAGCCATAAGGGATGACCACACACGCCAATGTTGTCCCTGCAATCAACACCATGGTTGACAACACACCATCCTCCCCATTTTTGAATGTGGGCCCTATCTTGTTTGCCGATACCACCATGACGGCTCATTTCCCATTAGTGTCACTGGCACTGACACAAAATGAGACTGTAGACTTGTGCATGGTCTCATCTAGCACCACTTCACCCAAATAAAAAGCGCATCCACAGCCCCAACCCCAACCACAACACTGTCCGCAGCCGCAACATCATCCACAGCCGCAACCACAACCTCACCCCCACATACAACCATCAGGGAGTTATTTGGGATCATCTCCAGTCCATATGATTCCCTTCCTCTTTCCTCCGCCTAGTGTCATGAGCAAGCTAGTAATGGCCACCTTGAGCCTACCTAACTTTACATTGGGAATTCCAGTGTGGTATCTGGATCCACCAGCTCAACCACCAATGGCCCAGGTTGTTTTAACCCCAGTGCAACCCATTGCGGTCGAGTCTCACCCTCCACCCAACCCATAAAATCCAACCACCATACCTGCACCCCCACCTCCCCACCTGAAAAGGGATAGGGGAAAAAATGCCAAAGCCACCTCAGAACCTTGGCAGATCTCACCTTGCACTGTCTGCAAACAACAGGGCCACGCATCTCAATATTGCCCTGAAATTCTAGTTATCCATGCGCACTTGGATGCCATGGACACAACCAAAAACCTCCCCATGGTTGAACTCCCAACCGCACCAATAGTAAAAAACAAGTCACTGAGAACAAACCATACTTGCGCCCTCTGCAGTTTGTATGGAAATTACTCTCACCATTGCCAAGACTTGCCTAAATTTCGAATGGCTTTAGCTGACCTCCATCAACATTCTCTTGAGTCTGAAATCACATTGATCAAAGAAGTTCACCCCCCACCACCTTCTTCAGACACCATGTCCATTTAGATGATGTCTAGTTCAACTGACCCACTTATCTCCACCTCCAACGACGGTCCATCAGACCTGTCTCTTCATTGCTTCAACAATGATGAGGAGATAATTGAGGCTTTAACCGCCCTGGAATACCCATGGGACGATATGCACCATCGCTCGTTCTTTTTCCCTGAAGAACTTGTGTCACAGTCTGACCAATTTTTCGTGGAAACCAAAGATTTCATCCATGTGAAAGTCGATTGGTTCAAGAACCCCATCCCAGCACCAGACGCCTTTGAAGAAGGGAACATGGCCAACATCTCACCCACCGTCAAAATCAACATCTCAACCAATCCTGAGATTGTTGAAGGAATCATGCTGGGGGCATCATGCTCCCTAGAAGAGGTCGTTGCCTACAAAGCTCTCTTCCAAGAATTCCATGACATCTTTGCTTGGTCCTACATTGAAATGCCTGGCTTAGATCCATCGATCATGGAACACCACATCGACACTTGGCCCGATGTGCCCCTAGTTCACCAAAAGCAACGGCCAATTCACCCTTCCAAAGTGGCCATGGTAAAAGCTGATATAGAGAAGCTGTGTAGAGTTGGCTTCATCTACCCCATTGCCTACATCACTTGGGTTTCTAGGCCTATTCCTATGAGAAAAAAAATAGCGTACCATTTGTGTTTGCACAGAATTCCATGACCTCAATGGGGCATGTCCCAAAGACAACTTCCCAACACCCTTCATCGATCAAATTATCGATGCATGCACCAGGCATGAGGCCTTTTCCTTCATGGATGTATTTTTTGGCTATAACCAAATCCAAATCCAGAAAGAAGTTTCCTATACCTTTGCATTTTTAATATTTCTTAATCTTCTTACGAGTGGGGTTTCGACAGATTCTAGCTCTTTTGTTTTGGTAGCTGTGGCTCTGGTTTGCTTTGGAGCCATTTTGTCGGTCTCTTGTTTAGCTTTCTTCACAGGGTTTCTGCTTTCAAATTTTTGAGTAATTGGCTGCTCTATTTCTTCGAAACATAATAAGAAATATTTATTTGACATAGTATTTATATGTGGAGTGGATGGCGGTTTTGTTGATGAAGGTATTAATGGCAGAAATGATGGTTCAGGACGGTCTATTAAGGTCACGTTTAATGCATTCTAGTTTTGGCGCTCCTTCTAACTGTAGTCATGAAGGCATGATTTTACCTTTGGAGTCATCAGTCGATGTCGATCATGAGGGTGTTCAATGATGGAATGTCGATGGTGGGGATGTCGGTTGTCGAACTGCGGTCTACTATGTCTTTTGAAATTTCTTGTCATTTTGGCTTATGAGTGTTGGCTCTTTTTTTTGTTTTTGAGATTTTTAGACTTTTATAGGTTTTCTGAATGGTTATGGTCCTTATTTTTGTTTTGTATAACATATATATATCTTTTTTTTAATCGCTTATTTTTGGTATCGTTTTAGTTGGGCACCATTAACAAGTTTCCGAAATACTATGCCTTGTAATGTCCTTAGTCGAACTGATCCATTGGCATGACATTCTTTGACAATGTAAGGTCCCATCCATTATGTGTGTAACTTTTTAGGTTTTCCTTTCACTCGAGTATTATACAGTAGAGCAAGATATCCGACAGACAAATTTTTGTTTTTAATGTTTTGATCATGCCAAGCCTTCTGCTATTGTTTTTGAATTTCTTGATGTTGTATAGCGAGCATTCGGTGTTCTTCTAGTTTTCCTAGTTGCATCAGTTGATCCTTCCTACCTTCTTTGACATCGATGTGTAGGATATCTTCTATCATAGGTATTTGTTATCAAAAATGTAGGGGAATGATTGCTTCTTGGTCGTAGACTAGTCGAAACGGTGTTTGTTCTGTCTACTGCTTGTATGATGTCCTATAATCCCATAGTACTGCAGGGATTTTCTCGTCCCAATTGTCTTTATCGATATTGCAGTTTTTTTTAAACCCCTTGTTAGTGTTTTGTTAAATGCCTCTATTGCTCCATTTGACTGAGGGTGATAAACTGTACTTCATCGGTGGTCAATTTTGAACTGGTATGTCAGTGCTTTGATGGTTTTGTTAATGAAGTGTGACCCTTGGTCACTGATTAAGGTTGGTGGGAATTCAAATCTAGTAATTATATATTCATAGATGAACTTAGCAAATACCTCATTGGAATAGGTTTCAACAGGTTCTGCCTCTTCCCATTTGGTTACATATTCTACCGCAGTTATTACGTACCTCACGCCTATTCATTTTGCTGGTATTGGAAATGGTCCTATGAAATCGATGGCCCAAATTTCAAATGTCAGAATCAGGTTTACTGATATCAATGAAATTTTTGTACTGGGCAGAGGTCAACCCAGTCGTTGGCATCGGTCACATTGGCTAACAAAATTTTTACAGTCCTTGTACAACATCAACCACCATAGTCTCGACTATTGGATTTTATTTGCAATTGTATCTTCTTGGAAATGTGCTCCCATCAATCCATAGTGTGTTTCGTGCATAATATTTTCTCTTTTGTTTTCTAATACACATCGCCAGAGGATGTCTTCCAAGCTCATTTTATATAAAAATCCATTTATGAGGTTGTATGGTGTAGCCTTCATGGCTAAGATTTGTTTCTTTCCGTGCTCATTCCATCTGGTGCTTGACCATTCTCTAGAAATTGTGTTATTTCCTCTAGTTCTATCGTGACAGATTCTATCTAAAATAAGTGTGTGTCTGGCAGGTCATCCTCAACTCCTATCGGCTCCTCCCCTGTGTCGATTCTCGACAAGTGGTCAGGTCAGACATTTAGTTTTCCTGGTCTAACAACGAATTCGAATTCAAATTCCTGGAATAGTAATAACCATCGAAAAATCCTCTCGTGGTGTAAAGGTTTGTTTACAAGGTATTTCAATGCTTGGTGGTCAATATAGAAGATAAAAGGGTTGGCTAGTCGGTAATGTCAATACTTTTGTAGCGCAAAGACCATACCTAATGCTTCCCTCTCTGTTGCTAAATAGTTCCGTTCTGCTTTGTTTAGTTTTTTGCTGCTATACACTATTGGATAGTCCATTCCATTGTCCCCTGGTTGTGTTAAAATCATGCCTATTGCTAGGCCTGATGCATCAATATGCACATGGAATTTGATCAACCAATTTGGGAATCTGAGGATAGGTGCCTCAACTAGTTTCCTTTTTAATGTATCGAATGATATATTACATTCCTCTGTCCAGTCAAACTCCTGATCTTCCCTCAATAGTTCTTCCAATCGATAGGTCATATCTGAATAGTATCTAATAAATTTTCTGTAATATCCAGTATGTCCCAACAGTATCCTGACCTGTTTTGGATTCATCGGTAGTTTCAAGTCGAGAATAATCTTTATTTTTGTAAAGTCGACCTTGATGCCTTCTTTGCATACAATATGCCCTAGTAGTATTCCTGTAGGGGTTAGGAAGATGCATTTCTTTATGTTGAGAGATAATTGGATTTGTCAGCATCGTTCCAGCATGAGCCTTATCCATTTGCAATGATCTTTCAACATGGAGTAGATCGTCCAATTGTTGAAGTATACTGCCATTGTTTTGTATATATATTATTGAAATGTTTTGACAACAATTCTCGAAAATACTGCAGGTGCATTTTTGAGACCAAAAGGCATAACTTTGTAGGAAAATGATCCGAATTCACATAAAAATGTGATCTTTTTTTGATCCTCTTTGGATATTGGTACCTGTTTATACCCTGAGAATCCATCTGTAAATGAGTAGCATTCATGTCATGCAACTTCATTTAAGATTTCATCTGCGTATGTCGTTGGGAATGGGTCTGTTAGAGTGACTTTGTTTAGTTCTCTGAAATTGACACAAATCCTCAGTTTTGTTGGGTCATTTTTCTTCGGTTGGACAACCATTTGGATTTCCCATTCTAACTAGTCAATAGGGTAGATAATTCCTACTGCGAGCATATTATCGATCTCTTTCTTGACTATCTCTTTGTATTTATGAGCTAATTTGTATGGCCTTTTCTTTACGGGTTGGGCATCGAGTTTGATGTCCATCTTCATTTCACTGATTTCATGGACTAGCCCCTTGAGATCTTTATAATATCAAGTAGAGACATCCTGGAATTCTTTTAATATGTTTATTATTTTGGTCATTTTCTCTTCACTCCAGTAATCACCAATTCTTGCCATTTTTGGTCGTTCATCATTTGATATATCAAACTGTTTAGTTTTAACTTTGGCATCCATCCATTCTGGTGGCTTGGTTTCATTGATCGATCGACTCCCTTCTTTGAACTGTGATAATGTAGAAAGGAATTATGCTACAGTCATTCGATCGGTGTCTTCTTTGTTGGTTGTGTCAACTTTAAGCACTATTAGAATTGGTTTTGTTGTTTTTGAGTGATACGATTTCCATCGAAAGCTTTTAACTTTTGTATTTTTGTTTTCCATTTGCATTCTTATTGACTGTGGTATTATGTTGGATTGAATGTTATTGCATGATATTTTTGGTAGATCATGGTTCGGTATCAGACTATTGTTCCTAGTCAGTTATATGAATGCTTTTATCTACTTTGCAATTTCGACTAGATTTTCATTTTGCGGTATAAAACATAACTCCTTGATGAAGTTTTCTCTAAGTTCGTTCCATTGGAATGTTTCACCTTGTGCTTCTTCCATTTTATACCATTTGTTTGGTAATTTGGCTAGCATCGAGGGAAATAGGTGTGGAAACATATGTTCGTCTTTAGAACTAAGTCTTCTCCATTATCTTTCACATGTTCTTATGTGCTTGTCCGGGTCTTTCCCTTGGATGTAGACAAGTATTTGTGCCTGTTTAGTTAGCTTCCTTCCTCAGAATATTTCTATGAAGTAAGTCGAAGATGTTGTCCAAGTATGCAGTCTCGATTGATGGGTGTCCCACCATCGAGTATCTTGTCCTGTAAATATTTCTACCAGGATTTGTAATCGGCCATGTTCACCTAGGTTCTTAAAAACTTGTTCTATATGCAGAATTAAGGACTCTCTTTCTTTATACCTTTGGTTTTTTCCAATACTTATATTTCTTGGGGTTAAGGTAGGGTATTCCCTAGTTTTCCTTTTGAATATTTTTGGGATGGTGGAGACTAAGAAGCATTGATGGGTTGGTTTCTTCTGTATAGCCTAAATGGTCCAACAACCCCTTTCTTGAGTTTCATCGTTTTCGACTTCCCAATCATATAATTCCGCGTCTGAATTATATCCTACTGAGTCTTGGTTTCCTAAGTGAATCTCACCATAGATATTGGGTTTAGTGTAGTCTTCATTATTTTGAATTTGATATAATTGTCGAATGTCAACTTCTTCATCGATGGGTTCAGTCCAAGGTTCACCTTGGGAAGGATGAATAGGGACGATAACTTTCTTTACATTCCCTTTTAATTTTATTCTTTCTTTGTCTAAAGATATTGATGCTTTCATTTTTCTTCCCCATGGTCGACCTACCAAGGATGGGAAGGAGTTGGATCCTTATTTAGGGTCAATTATTTCAATGTCGACTTTAGTCTATATTCCTTTTATTGTCATATCGACATTTCTCCAAACCCCAATGGGTTAGATCAGCCCTTGGTCGGCTAACTTGAGGTATATGCCTGACTCATATAGTGGAGGTCTACCTAAATGTTCCCATGTATATCAAGTCATAATATTTACTTATGAACCGAAATCGAGTACAACTTGTCGAACATGGTATCCTTTGATTTCTAGATCGACAAGTGGGTCAGCATCGACTCTTGTCTTTTTGGTTCAGACTGCATATATTTTTTATTTGTTTTTCTGTATTATTATTGTGCTTCATATTATACAACAAGTCAATGAATTGAGACAATGATTTATCATTCTGTACTAAACGTATTAATTATTTAACTATGTTTTGTCGATTGTCATCGACTGCTTCCTTCCTAGGAAATTCTTTAAACATATTTGATGCATCGTTATTTAATTGTTTTCATTTTGTCGGGTTAGGATAATCATTCTTTTCTTTGATTTTGCTTATACGTGAATTATCATTTCCAATTTCTGTCCCTTTTTGGGTTACTATGTGTAGGTTCTTTGTATTCATTACATCATGTTTTTGAACACATGATAAGAAATTAACATTTTTCTTTTTATTAATCTTGTCGAGCATGGTGGGGCAATCCTCTAGTGAGTGATCGCCCATGCCACAACTAGTACAAAACTTTAGATTAGTTCTATCCTTATATGTACAGTCTACATAGCGATGTCCTTCTTTATAGCATGTAAAGCACTGGATGGGCCGTCATGGTCAATTGTCGCAATTTCCAAAAAATTGTCCTCGAAATCCAAATCCTCTATGATAGTTGTCGAACCAGCACTCATATCAATGCCCTTCATATATTTTATTATTCGGCTCATTTTTATCATTGCTTCTTGGGATGTTATTATTATTCCGCGTGACTGCATTTGTTTGGTAGACTGCTTGATAATTTTTTTGATTCTTTAGGTTTAGGTGGTAGTCGGCCATTGCATGAATTTTTACCTCACAAATTGTGCACCAAGATTCTTTGCAATTCTTCATGTTGTACGGGAAATCTTTCATTGTATGGTCTACATTTTCTTGGCAAATGTCAAAGAAGCATTTTGTTTGGACAAAACAAACGTCTTGTCGACTTGTGTCTTGTCGACAATTATCTTTAGTGTGTTTCGTTGTGGAGCATTTTGTGCACCAGATATCCTGATTTTTGAGGTTTAGCTCTTTTAAATATTTTTTCATGATTTCTAGCTGTTATTCTAGCCTAGTGTCGATGGGATATGCTGGGAAATATTCATCCATCTCTACTTGCAAAGCTTTGGAAAGTTCATCTTCATATGTTTTAAACGTCTCCAAGCTTATGTGCCACCAGATTTTCTGTGATAGTCCTGCAAGAAACCAATGAATTAATAATTGTTCATTAATTACATAGTCTAGTTGGCTAAGGAGGTCTTTCCATCTCTTATCATATTCCTGGATGGACTCTGTTGGTTTTTGAGATGTTGTTTTCAACTTTTTGGCTACTAGATGTTTTGCATTTGGTGTTTTAAAGAAAGATAAGAATTGTGAATTAATGTAAGATTTGGATGCTTGGGGAGTTATCTCAATATAGTTCATATAGCAAGTCAGTGCTATTTTTCGTAAAGCACCAACAAACTATGCCATCTGTCATTCTTCGACCGTAACTTGATTTTCCTCCCATATTGACTTGCAGACGAACCAATGTCATCTAGGGTATTCATCACCCTCATAGAGGGGGATATGTGTTGATCTGTGACCCATGTCGGTGTCATTGTCTCCTCTGGGAGGTGGTGGTGGTGGGGGTAGTGGGATATTCGGCATATCCATTGTTCACAACTATTGTCGATGGAACTTTCATTCCCATCGGTTGTTTTTTTTGTTGTTTCTTCTCCTACCAGTAGTCGGTTTGGGTCGAATTCTTCTATTGATGTCCAGCTACACTGATTTGTTTGCAAGTACAACTATTCTATTTCCTGTAAAGTTGTGTTTGGCAGGGGGGGTGCTCCTTCATGTGTCGGGTAGAGCAAGTGGATACTTCGGTTGGAAGGGTACGCTTGAAGTGTTATCCTATTTAATTCCTATGGTCAATGGATTACTAAATTATTATCATGATTTACTTCATAGTCCATCGGATCGATATACCAAACTCTCCAACTCTTAGTCCCAGCTCTTCTTCGACAATGGCCTGAATTCAGGTACTCAGATTCGTCGGAGACAGAGGTCTTACCTCCTGGGGAATTTCTAGTTGGAGAGATTCTCACTACTCTATCCAGAAGTATTATTCCATGGGTGATGAATCTTCATCCATGCCTTCTTCCTATCAGTCATGACCCGACTTTGGCATATTTCCTTGTTCTATCACCCTAGTGGTCATTCATCTTTGCAACGCTCTAGATTGCTTCCTTCTTTCTTCCCTTCTTTTCTGTCTCTTCTCTCTTTCTAAATTATGCAAGTATGATGTACCTTTATGTGTCACTTTCCATTTTATTTCCTTATTAGGTATAATTTTCATTGCTGGTGATGGTATTTTCTTCAGGCGACTAGAATCCTTTTTACTCTACCCTGACACATGACCAGCTGCCCCCCCATATCCTACCCAACGCTTTAGAAATATTGGACAGTTCCATTTATTTACTTAGGAAGTACTCCCACTCCATTTTGGAAATGATTTTTTCCCAATTCTTCTATTTCTCCTCACATTTATAATTTCATAACCATTGGAGCAAACTACACCTCATTTCCCCAAGGGTCCAAAACTAGTTTTTTATATTTGATTGAAAGAATGATAACAGCCATGGGAGGTTGATTGGTTATGAATATGAGTCTCTTATAATGTATCCTACACATAACCTTATTCAATTTCATAATTCAGGTGGGCTTCTGGACATTTGGGAAGCCATTGTTACCACTTACCCGGGGGGGATTTGAGCCCAAATTTGCCAATAAAATCCTCTATCTTGTTCAG
>LPNX010249874.1:21193-64863 GCA_001517045.1 Pseudotsuga menziesii | reverse complement strand
TCATCCTCACCTTCATCATCATCATCACCATCAACATCATGCTCACCATCATCATCATCCTCACCATCACCATCAACATCATCACCATCAACCTCATCATCATCACCATCCTCATCATCATCATCATCATCATCATCCTCACCTTCATCATCATCATCACCATCAACATCATCACCATATTTAGGCATGTTTATTAGCCAGACTTGCTAAGGTTTCACTCAGATCAATGCTCGGGCCTCCAATCGACGAGCCGTCAATTCCGTTGGATTCGCGATGCGATATTTTAGCTAGGGGGGGGGCTTTCCCTCCTATCCATTACCCGGTGCCCTCCGTCTACGGTCATTTCTGGAGCTAGGGTTTTGCTCAGTAGGGGACAATGCAGTCACGCCAACGAGGTTCAAAGCTGGAAAGCCATGGATGGTAGGGGTGTGGTTGGCATTGCCATATTTCCCATTCCCAAACACACTAGCAGGAGTTGACAGAATTCAAAATTACCGCTCTGTGAGGTTTTTTGCGTATCGGGCCCAAGTCCACCACGTGTCCCCGAACGGTATCTGGAGGTGACCTGCAACTCACCATAGATCGATGCTCAGGCCTCTGATCGACGAACCGTCAATTCCATTGGATTTGCGATGTAGGATTTTAGCTAGGGGGGGCCTCTCCCTCGTGTCCATTGCCCGGTGCCCTCCGTCTACGGTCATTTCTGGAGCTAGGGTTTCACTCAGTAGGGGACAATGTAGTCACTCCAATGAGGGCCAAAGATGGAAAGCCATGGATGGTGGGGGTGCGGTTGGCATTGCCATATTTCCCATGCCCAAACACACTAGCAGGAGTTGACAGAATTCAAAATTGCTGCTCCGTGAGGTTTTTTGCGCACCGGGCCCAAGTCCACCAGATGTCCCTGAACGGTATCTGGAGGTGACCTGCAACTCGCTATAGATCGACGCTCAGGCCTCCGATCGAAGAACCGTCAATTTTGTTAGATTCGCGACATAGGATTTTAGCTAGGGGGGGGGCCTCTCCCTCCTCTCCATTGCTCGGTGACCTCCGTCTATAGTTGTTTCTGGAGCTAGGGTTTTTCTCAGTAGGGGACATTGCAGTCATGCCAATGAGGGCCAAAGTTGGAAAGCCATGGATGGTGGTAGTGTAGTTGGTATTGCCATATTTCCCATGCCCAAACACACTATCAGGAGTTGAAAGAATTCAAAATTACTGCTCCATGAGGTTTTTTGCGCACTGGGCCCAAGTCCACCAGGTGTCCCTGAACGGTATCTGGAGGTGACCTGCAACTCACCATAGATCGACGCTCGGGCCTCCGATCGACGAACCGTCGATTCCGTTGGATTCGTGACGCGGGATTTTAGCTAGGGTGGGGCCTCTCCCTCCTGTCCATTGCCCAATGACCTCCGTCTATAGTCATTTCTGGAGCTAGGATTTTGCTCAGTAGGGGACAATCCAGTCACGCCAATGAGGGACAAAGATGGAAAGCCACGGATGGTGGTGGTGCGATTGGAATTTCCATATTTCCCATGCCCAAACACACTAGCAGGAGTTGACAGAATTCAAAATTGCTGCTCTATGAGGTTTTTTGCGCACCGGGCCCAAGTCCACCAGGTGTCCTTAAACAGTATCTGGAGGTGACCTGCAACTCGCCATAGATCGACACTCGGGCCTCCGATCGACAAACCATCGATTCCGTTGGATTCATGACGTAGGATTTTAGCTAGGGGGGGGCCTTTCCCTCTTGTCCATTTCCCAGTGACCTCCATCTATGGTCATTTCTGGAGCTAGGGTTTCGCTCAGTAGGGGACAATGCAGTCACGCCAACGAGGGCCAAAGCTGGAAAGCCATGGATGGTGGAAGTGTGGTTGGTATTGCCATATTTCCCATGCCCAAACACACTAGCAGGAATTGACAGAATTCAAAATTGTCGCTCCATGAGGTTTTTTGCACACCGGGCCCAAGTCCAGCAGGTGCCCCTGAACGGTATGTGGAGGTGACCTGCAACTCACCATAGATCGACGCTCGGGCCTCCGATTGACGAACCGTCGATTTCGTTGGATTCTTGACGCGGGATTTTAGCTAGGGGGGGGCCTCTCCACCCCGTTTGCATGGCCCGGTGGCTCCATTGTGCATCGTTTTCATAAACTAGGGTTTTGCTCAATAGATTTGTTGAGGTTGTAATTTGTTGTAATAAGGAGGTAGAATTAGGGTTCCAACCCTGTAGAAGATACAAATAAAAGAGCTAATTTCTTTGGTGATATTGTAGTCTTGTTCTTGTGTGATACATGGAGGTTAGGGAAAGACCATGGAAAACTTAACTTGATAAGTCTCGAGCTTCTTTTGATTCCTTGCTTAGAATAATATTTTTTTAAGTTTAGTTGATTTTCCATGGACGTCTTGGTTCTTGCGTTGATGCAATAGAAAGAGAACTAGGGTTTTAGGAATCATCCTAGGATAGACATGTTGACATCGAAACTGGTGCTATACTTGTCTGAAATGTCATGTGCTTCTATGATGAAAGATGATTAGGGTTTATAAACCCTAATGAGGAAAACAATTATAGTGTGGATACCTTAATGCATTCTAGGGTTTCATGAGATGGAAGTAGAAACACATGTACATGTACAAATCCAAAACCAACTAGGCTTTCATGAGCTGCAAATTGCATGCTATAACTAGGGTTGAGAAGTTATGAGATGGAAATATGGATTTATGAGCTCTTTACAAGTTATGAGATGGAAAAGAGAAACACACCTACGGTTTCATGAACTGCCATTGCATGCTAGGGTTTCATGAACTACAATCTTGTTGATAGTTTCATACTAGGGTTTCATGAACTACAATTGCATACTAGGGTTTCATGAACTACAATTGCATGCTATAACTAGGGTTGAGAAGTTATGACATGGAAATATGGATTTATGAGCCATTTACAAGTTATGAGATGGAAAAGAGATCTTTACAAGTTATGAGATGGAAAAGAGAAACAAACCTACGGTTTCATGAACTGCAATCTCATTGAGATTTTCATACTAGGGTTTCATGAGCTAAAATTGCATACTAGGGTTTCATGAACTACAATTGCATGCTAGTGCTTCATGATCTACAATTGCACTCTATAACTAGGGTTGAGAAGTTATGAGATGGAAGTAGGGTTTTATGACCTCTTTACAAGTTATGTGATGGAACTAGAATGGTATGGTATGTTGTATGTTAGCATGGTATGGTATGGTATGTTAGTACATGGTATGATGTTAGTATCATAGGGTATTGTAGGGGATTGTATGGTATGTTAGTATGGTATGGTATGTTATAATGGTATGGTGTTAGTATGTTATGGTATGTTATATTAGTTGGTAGGGTTTCCTAAACTCTTTGCAGGTTATGAGATGGAAGTAGAAACACATGCACATGTACACATCCTAAACCAACTAGGGTTTCATGAACTACAATTGCATGCTATAACTTGGGTTGAAAATTGCCCTCCCCCTCATTTTTTCATGGCCCAATGTGTTTAGATATCACTAAGAAAGCACATGTTGCAGCATTATATTATTCATGTACTAGAATATAAGCCAACAACCTGCATAATAAAACTAGGGTTCACATATTGAGACATGGAATTACAAACTATGGTTTTATGAACTCTTTAGGTTTGAAGATCAAATTAGACTGGTTAGTATCATTTAAGTAGAAACCAAAAGGCCATATATGCCTAGGATACACTTACAAATTGAAAACGAACTAGGGTTTTATGAACTACAAATTGCATATTATAACTAGGTTTCACAAGTTATGAGATGGAACTAGGGTTTTATGACCCCTTCATGTATATATCATTAGATTGGTTAGTATCGTTTAAGGAAAAACCAAAATGCCCTATACCTAGGCTATGCACATACATGAAATAATTTTATTGGGATTAATATGAACTACTTACTATTTCATATGTTCACAAATGAAAATACCAATGCGTGCAAATGCTAGGAACAATACTCAAATTATCAAATTGTTACAATTGAATTAAACTCTAGGTTATGAATTGAATTTATTTGTTATCCTAAATCCTAGCTAACACTATTGTAATTGATGAATAGTTACATGCTAGACTTGCCTAAAATGCCATGTGCTTCTATGATAAAATATGATTAGGTTTTATAAACCCTAACCAGGAAAACAATTATAGTGCGGAGATTTGAATTTTAGCTTATATTATCTTTATGATTGGGTAGATTCTAGCATTGGTTATGCATGCTAATTTGAGATAATTTTGGGTTGAATCTATTAAGTAAACTTTAATGGTGTTTATTTCGTTAGATATCCTAAGTGCAAACCTTTGGATAGGTCATCATGCACTTGTGTAGGCCATCAAGATGATGACTAAGGAAAATCCTCTGAAATAAAATGAACTTGCTAGCCAAAATGACCCTTCAAACCACGATTGTAGACCCAAAGAGAACATGTGTCGCTACCAAAGGAAGGATCAATAGGGATGAAAAGATAGGAAGTGAGAGGGTAAGATAAGAAGGAAAGCAAGTGACCTTAGGCTATGATAGGTGGGTAAGAAGGCTATTAGGGCTGCCCTAAATAGGATATTACATATCAGGGTTTCCTCATTGATTATAAATCCTAGGTTATGCATGCTAACCTTTAAAATTCAGTTAGGGTTAGGGTTTCCTCATTGATTCTAAACCCTAGGTTATGCATGCTAACCCTTAAATTTTTAAAATTGCAACAAGTACAATAGCTCGTTAAAATTGCAAGTGCTCAATAGATCGTTATAGAAGACACATATTCATGAACTTGTTTCATTTTTTATTTGTTAAGGAAGAACTATTTTTATGGGATGTTATCATTATGGGATGTTTTTCTTTCAATTATGCATGTGATTGAAGCATGTTAGTGGTGTTGATGGGACGTTATCATCATATCATACAAAGTCAACCTCTCTTACAACCGACATAAAAGTATTTTCAGCCAAGCATTTAGCATTATGACAGCCCTATATTTCACTTTTTAGCTTGTCAAGACAAAGGTACAATATTTTTAAGTAAACATCAGTGATAAACAATTTTATAAGCGACAAGTTTTCAAGACAACGGGACTGTTAAAACAAATCATATTTCCAGTCAAGTAAAATTTCTTATGACAGTCCAAGATGTAATTTCCAATCAAGGTGGTTTCAAGTCATCCTTTTTCAATAAATAGTGCATGGAGAAAAAGAAATCCTGTCAATGTGAGGCTGTGTTCATTGACACATTCTGGAAGTTTTTAATGTGAGGCTGTGTTCATTGAGAAAAATAAATCCTATCAATGTGAGGCTGTGTTCCTTTAATGCTGAGTGATTAGTCATTGGGTGCATGAGGTTTGTTGAATAGTGTTGATGGTTGTTGATGAAATTTAAAGCATGTATTGCACTTAGTTTTATTAAATTACACTTGAGCATTGACTTAACTTGTAATTTAATGAATCCAAACTCACAATTTTTAATTAGATATATCCAATTGGTGTGCAAGTAGTGAGTTCATTGAAACCTTGAAATACATTGTATTGCACTTATATTTATTAAATTACACGAGCAAGACCTTTGAATTTAGTGTGCATACATATTGATATCATTGAAACCTTTAAATATAATAGTTTTTTCTTTTGACATAGTGCATTGATAAGTAATAGATAATCATCACAAATCAATACAATAGATAGACACAAGAACATGTGGAAACCAAAGAGCAGATTCAAAGTGAAATGTATCATTCATTTATAACTGAAATGTCAATTGTGTACATGTCTCCAAAAGTACATATATATCCAAAAGTATCAAAAAGTACATATATATCCAAAAGTAACCAGAAGCACATGTCTCTCCACAGCTATCCAAGACTATCAAAGTCACATGTACATATATCCAAAACTATACAAGCCACATGTACATGTAAGTGAAATGTCAATGTACATGTCTCCAAAAGTACATGTATCCAAAACTGTCCAAGCCACATGTACACATGTATCGATATGTACATATCCCATAAGACACATCAAAACTCAAGCTTCCTCTTGTTCTTTCTTGAGGGTGATCCTGTAGGCACAACTATAGGACCAGTGTGCGTCTCTGGACCCTGCAAATTAAATATCAATTGTTAAATTCAATTAACTATGTACTAATACATTAGCTCAATAAAATACCATATCTAAATTAACTCAAAAATTATGAAAATGTTAATGGACATTGCATGAAACAATTGTTCATTAATGGACATCTCACCTCAATGACAGGATGTGACAAAGGGGATTGGGTTTCTTGTGTAGCAGATGGAGCTGTTGGTTGAACATGAATGATGGTCACATCCATGGTCAATATAGACAGGGCAGGACCTGGTGGTGGTGGTGGCTACAATCACCAAATATTGAAATAGTTATAAATGTGCGTGAATAAACAATAGACAATAATAACACACTATGTCTATATCATGTTCAAATACTTGTACCCTTGTGTGACTTGTTGCCATTGTAGATGCAGCACTGACTACTACATCAACCATCCCTGCAAGGTTTTCAACAGTGAACTCTGCCTCCTGATGCAGTAAACATGCAAATCAAACATTAACAAAATATTTTATGCACTGGATTTCAAGTTAACCAAGAAATATCATCGAAGGATATACAAATTACCATGGTATCAGTATCTCCATGGTCGCGGACAACCTCACTCTTTCTAAGAGTAGGTCGTCTCACATAGACTTGGCCCTTGTTCACATATGGCCTATAAGGAGATACAACTCCAGGAAGTGGTCCAGGTGTTTCGCTACTAGCCTATAGTCAACAAGAGTTCATGTAGCTAGACATGGATGATTCAATGGACATACACGTATTTAAAAAATGACATTTTTTAAATGTTTAAAATGTTTACCTCCATCACTGCTTCCCCTAGTGTAGGATCTGGCATCTTCCCAGATATGGATCCTACCTCCATCACTGCTTTTCCCCGTGAAGTATTCGGCATCTGCAAGTTTAATAATTGTAAATATTAGACCGTAGATAACATTAGTGAACTAACATGTACAGTATGTGGAAATTAACAATTTAACAAGTATTAAAAAAGTGAAATTTTAAAATGTTTACCTCGGTGTGAGATACGGGATCAGTGGATGGAATGTCATGCCCCTGTGTATAGTGTGGGACATGATACTCTGAGTGGTCGCTTCCGCCATAAAGCATCATCTGCAAGTTCATAAAATTAATATATTAGCTCAAACTATACATATGTGTACAAAGATGAAAATAAATGAATAATTTATTACAATTAACCATATACATACATCACTCAAAAACCCACTGAAGACAACATCTGACGAAAGACCATAGCATGGACGACCACACGATGTGCACTCGTGAGGCTCAAAAGTGGGATGGGAATGTGCTGATGGTGCTGCACTAGTAGATGGTGTTGCAGTAGATGGTGCTGCACCAGTGGGTGGTACTGCATTAGATGATGGTCCTGCACCATGAGGACCTGGTGTATGTACCACGCCAGGGACAGATGTCCCATCCTCACCCATATGATGAACCATAGTTCTATGGTGAACAACAGCCCGTGCCAAACTCAAAAATTCATCACGTGTATGTGGAATCACATGATGTAGAGGTGGGACATCTGGCCAAGGCAACTGCCTGCGAGGTGTAGGGATAGGGCGATCAACGTCTCGAAGCCTGGCATTGGGTCGGTTTTGGGGCATCCCCCCATCGATCCCCTGAAACTGCAACATATCAAAATAGTTTACGTGTTTTCCCAACATGAACTCTGGATACATTTTCCGAAGGAAGTACAACGGGATTTCCCTGTTGTTGTGCGGTGGCATATCAAAAACCGTATACCATCTGTCCATCCAGTTATCAACAAATGGTTGATATGTGCACCACTCAATAGAGATATGTGGCCTATTTGTATTTGGGATTTTCCCCATGCAAGGGTCCCTAAACAATGAAAATATATGCTCCTTCGTGATTTTCAACTTTTTTACTGCATTGTAGCTAAGCTCATCAGCCTACTCACATCTCTTTCTTTCTCTATATGAAGCCATATCATATAGTACGTTGTTTGACGTTGTGATGGTCTCAACAATTGCATCCAAAGTGGATGCAAGTGAACGTCGGATTCTGTCACCACCACTAAAAGCACTACTCAAGCCTCTCAACTGGGCAAGCTCTCTCAATATTTCCGCATTCGGGTCCATAGCCATAACTGCAATAAAAAAATCAATAAGAAAATAATTAGAAACGTATACATGGTATATAATGACATCTCTTCAAAATTCAAAATGTAAATGCATCTAAATCCAATTATCTTCAGAACATCCAACCATCACATAGACCTATATAATAGTAAATAAAATGTCACCACATAACTAATTCAAAAGCATAAGATAGATAACAAAAATTTGCGAAACCCCATCAAAATAAACTGTGTTTAACATGCCTTTGCAATAAGTGGGTTGCTACCAACAAGTATATATGGTGAATACACATCTAGTAAAGGTTGTTTTAAATATCTATGGTTGATGACATAGTAGTTCTCCTAGTTGGCACCAAAATCAGTAATATCAAAGGAAATGTTGGCATTTGAATTGAGTACAAAAATAGGGTTGATTCTAGTTGCATGCCTCATAGGGTTATAAGTTACGTAATTGAGAGAACCTAGAATGGATGAAGACTAGATATCAATGAGATAATGACTCATCAAAAATTACTAATGATGGAACATAGGGTGGATAAAATATCCATGTTATGTGGTTGTCCATTTCTAATGAGGTTGATATTAACAAGGGAAACCTAGAAGGTGAAAACAACTAGAATATTATTGAAACTCTTGAAATCCCATGTCAAATGCACCTACTCTAACCCAAACCTAGTATTGATTTTCCATAGTATCCCCAAACATGATCTCTTCTCATTTTGATTCCAAAGTGACCCCATCACCCTAATGGAGGCTTTAATGATTCCAACCCTTATTGAATATGAGAGTTTGCAAACATTGATCAATTGATAATTAAAGAGAAGATATATATTCCCATATACACTACATTATTCCCATCCTTAAAGAGGACATTCCAAAGATGAACCATAAACTAATATTCACAAAATGCAAAACGATTATAAAAAACAACACTCCATGTGAGTATGAAATAAATATTAAACAAAGACACACATCACTTGACACAACATATATAAGAGGAATCATAAAACATGGTTGATGGCCATTAATCAGATCCACAATATAACTCTCTCTCTCACACACACACACACACACAGATATATATATATATATATATATATGAGAAATCAGACCAGATCAATACAATTCTGCCAAAACAATTCTTTGGGTAGCCAACTGAAATTTCCGATTTGACTCCGGTTCAATTGCCAAATCATTATCTTTCGACATTCATATATATTATTGTTTCATTATATATAATCATTATTGCTTGGTTATATATTTTTATCCAACAAATAAATTAAAATCAATATGACATTTGATATATGACACATCGTACGAAATAAATAACCCACCAACGAAAATATTAAAAATAGATAAAAAATCGACCAACATAGAGATGTATATGGCCTGAGAGAAAGAGCCAAATGCTAAATCCTCATCATTAAAGAGGACATATTAGCTTGTTCCATAGCTCATAGATTCTCTCATAGCCCAATACTCATGGAATTACTTTTATGTAAAGCCTTTCATCTCATTAGCTAATGGATGCCCTCAAAAACTTATATGAATATAATTGATATTTGTTTAAAGGAAAAATGGAGTTTATATAATATGTTTGAAAGCATGATACTATTATATATATTAGAAAACCAAACACAGAAAGAAACCTTGAACTAAAATACATAACTATAAGAGGGAAAATGGTAATTTTGTTATAAAATGGTAATTTTGTTATAAAATGAAGAGAGGGTATAGGAATCAACCAATGGTGGGCATGAAATCTCCTCCCTTCCACTTGAATCAGCTCCAAATGCTCCAATGCTTGTCGAAATCTCGCTCCAAACGCTCCGAACGCTGCGATTCCCGTCGAAATCATGTTTCTGATATTGAAAATGGGCTTAGGACTGTGTATTTTTTTTATTATAATTTTCATATCGCGTGCATGTTTTAGAACTACAAAACGTGTGCGCATTTTGTAGTTATATAACACGTACACGTTTTGTAGTTCTATAACGCGAGCGCGATGTTTCTTCCTATCCTACATGTTTTATGACATGTCAGGCTGGGGTTGAACCATACCAAGTGCTATGTCAGGCTCGGGTTGATGTATTTTTTGGTAGCATGATGTTGTTTTTGAAAACTAGGATTGCATCTTAAAGGTCCATCATCTTCTTGCACTGACCCTTAAAGGTTTCACATGACAAACATAAGAGACAAGCAGATATTAAATGAACTGAGAAAGAGTTCCATGTGGGTGAACATGTTTTCATTAAGATAAAACCTAAAAATAGTTCTTTAAAGTTAGGGAGCTGTGCCAAGATAGCACCCAGGTACTGTGGGACTTTTGAAATGTTTTCCATAGTTTGACTAGTGGCATACCAACTGGCCTTACCACTGAATCTAAAAGTTCATAATGTTTTTCACATTTATGTTTGAAAACAATATGTAGAAGAAGCTACTCATGTGATAAAATGGAATGATGTCCACTTAGAACTCGAAAGAGATTTTCTAGTGGAACCTAACTGTATCCTCCACCAGAGGGAGATCTTGCTTTAGAATCACACCACTAGGCACGTGAAGGTGCAATAGAAGCACTTTAGTGCAAAAGAAACAACCTAGGAATTGGAGAGTCATATGCGGGCAGCATATCCAATTCTTTTCCAATGCAGCTCTGAGGATGATTCATAAAGCAACATCAAGCACGATATTATACTAAAAAGGGGGTGTATTCCACATACCCTAATTTACAATAACATTTTCTGTTAAGAAGACATTATATTTTATTCTATTGTAATGTTAATGACTCTTGACCAAGTGGGTTCAATGATGATTGTAATAAATTATGTTGAATATTTTATTAGTTAATAAATAAAAGAGGAGACAAATAGCGCAATGAGGTTTTTAAATGAGTATCCATTGACCCACTAGGTGGAATATACTAGGGTGAGAGAAAAATGAAACATGGTAGCATCCTAAACCACTTCTAGTTGTTATAGAGGGCAACTTCCATAATTTTGTGGTCATGTTCCCCAAGAAAGTGGAACAAGGGAAAGTGGCCCATTAAGTGAAAAAATGACCCGTAATACCTAGGAATTCATATATTTACCATCGAATTTAGCAGGAGTTTGTTCAGTGATTACCTTGTTAAAATTATATATATGAGAATTGGTGCACAACATATTCAACGAGGGGAAAGCCATAAGTGGTTTTGAGTGATTAAGACTGTTTTAGGACTAGTGTAGCTTGTTAGCCGAGTTCTTTACTATTGAGGACAGAAGTACTATTGTTGAGTACTTCTGTGGAGTTTCAGGGGTATTCAATCCCATCATTCACCTAGTGCTATCAACCAGTGGACAAGCTTGGGGGTCCTAAGACAAGCAGTGAGCTCTCTTCAGGAAAGGTTGGGTGGAACAGGCTCTTTGGGTTGTTTGTCTCCTCTACAAGTTATGAGGTTCTAATGTGTTATTTTATTTATCTTATGTAAGTAAAGTAATGGGTATAGTTATTTTTTACTAGAAATTCTTAGATACTTGCAGTTGTAATAGACCAGTTTTAAGTCTGCATTTTTATCAAGCAATTTACTTGTATTTATTCAACTAGAATTAGATAAGATTTATTTTTAGTGAATAAAAACCCCTTTCTGTATTTTTCCACTTCTCATATGACGAAATACTCTAGTATAGAAGGTTAATTATAAAAATTATTTATAGATATATCATGTGTTTGATTATTCTTTACTTAATTTTTTTTTATTGATTGTTTCAAACATAGATGATCATAAGATCATAATCCTTTTATTTTTAGAATGCTTATCATTTAATTATAATTTTCTCTAAAAATATTACACATATTTTATAAAGTAATCTTTTGTTATAGAGCTGTGAAACTGTGCATAATGTAACACATCATTAATTCCCTCCTTCAGAACTCAAACATTTCTCTATATGTTTATGAAACCACTACAAAACACTTCAGACAACGTGATATAATAGAACTATTATTACAAAGGTAATGTTTCATGAGTACTTTAATAAATTAAATAATTACTGTAAAAAAAACATTTGAGTTGATTAACATTAATGAAGAATAATAGTACTATTTAAATATTATAATTACCTTAAGTAGAGAAAATAGTAAAAAAGCAATAATAACCAAACAAACCCTTTTATTAATAACGAAATAAACTATTTGGTTTTAAAAACCCTAAAGTTTCCATTCCATTCGAGATACAATTAAAAAGTAAAATAGATTCTACCTTTAACTATTAACCCAAAAAACCATGTTAATCTAAAACATCACAACTGCTAAATAAAAGCCAGAATCTAGTTTAATCATAAATAGAACCACATTTAGAAATAAAAATTAAAATATCTAATTGCTAAATTGTTTTATTAAATGAGGTCCCTAGTCATTTTCTACTTTTAGTTTAAGTTAAAATATTTAAACCCTTTGCACACATTTTACTCTATGTGAGGAAAATATTTAAAACAAAACATGTTTTAACATTTTCACACATAGTTCCAGAAGCTCGGTTCTTTTTACAGTAATTTATTGTAACAGAATCTTCAAATCCTTTTTTTATAAACTAAGAAAATCAATATAAGGTTTAAGAACCCGAATGCCATATTATAATGAAAGACATGATAAATTTTACATAGACGAACCAAAAGCATCAAAAGATATTTATTGAAGGTGTTACAGCTTAAAGAAACTCCTTACCAAAATATGGAACATAAATATTATTACCCTAATATCTTTATTTTACAAAAGACATAGCTTGATGATAGAACCCTAGGGGTTAGAACAAATGGAAATACAGCCTCCTTTTTCATTCTTAATCAAAATAACAATGTTATTCTAACACAGTAAACAAATTTTATAGTGAATAGTAGTAACCGCCATCAACTTTATTTGCTAAGGAAAATATGGAAGGGCACTCCAAGGTTATATGTCTGAGGCTTACTGAGCCTTTGGATCCCAAAAACCTTTAGTTTCAAGCTAAGTGTTTCCTCAATCAACTCGAAGTGGTGTAGTTTCTCACATATGCTCACAATTAAAAATGTTTTGGAACTGTTAGTGAAAGCGTGGCATGTTTTTTTTAAAAACAAAGAAAATTAAAATTTTGAAGGATTTATTGACAATACTTGTAGATGGTGAACACTTGATCATGACAAGAAACCTAGAACCTCAAACTGTTTTAACATGTTAAGCCTCACACATAATCCAAAGTTGAATGCCGAGCTCATAAGAGAACCTCTAGCTCAACAGGATGGTGTTATACTCGAACCTCTCACCGACTAGTTTCCTCCTCAAAGAGTTCTAACGATAACTGTTGTAGAAGAGGACAAAGACCTCATGGCCACCCTTCCTCAGCAACGTAAAAATCACAATGAATATAAGTGAGATTTTAGGGTTTGAGTGTTAATGAAAACGTGTAGGGTTTAATGCCCAAAACCTCTGGCAAGTAAAAACTTACCACGTGGAATCTACTTCAAAAGAGATTTTTGGGAGATGGATATAGTTTAAAAATCCTTTGCTTTCACCCTGCATTGTTTTTATAAACATAATAATATTACTTCGTAAGATCAACATAAATACATGGTGAAATATTTTAAACAAATGATAATTTGTTTAGTAAATAGTTTTTTGATGCACACCATTTCATAGATGCACACTATGTCACTATAGATGTAGCGTCTCAAAGGGTAGCACCTGTAAAGTTCATCTCTTCCATTCGAAGGGAAGTTATTATGCATGCACCACCGCCATCGAGCCCTCATTTTCCATGACTAGTTTCAAAATAGTTCCATATATGTGGCACCTTTTATTTTATGTGCAACAAACACAACCATTGAAATACACGTGCATTCTTGAACTGAACAACAAAACCATCTAACCAAAACAAATGACAACAAAACGATATATCCATAGCTATCACATGATCATAAAACCATTTAAATCATTGTTGCATGCAATTAATGTCATGAGTCTCGTCGTCACTTATGTAGAAGTGAATTTTTTTCAATATCACACGTTTATATTCATTGCTATCTAGCCACTGTTAATAACTAATATGGACCATTTTGCTCACCTACTCTAAGTTATAGTACTAAATTTATATTTCATTTTGTGATTGTTGGGTGTACTTTTTTGAAAAGTCAACTATTGATATTATTTTTTCGAGAGGGAAGGTGTCTTGGCATATTCTTAATTGCTCATCTTGCCCCATGCCATATAAACATGTTGAATGTACTTTTGGATCTCTCCACAAAACTATCAAATAAATTCACAGACTTACACCTACTGGGAAACAAAATAAAAAATGTTATAATCCTACATAAAATTAGTTACCTGAATATAAATTTATGTTAATAAACAATGTTATAAAACAAAATAAAATTATTTACACGAATATTAATTTATGTTAATAAACAATGTTATAAGACATCATAAAGAATATAGTCATTTAAAAATGAGTATTATCCGTGTACATTGTCACCTCTGAAGTCACCAATTTAATCTTCCTACATTATTTTCCATCATGTAGCTTATATGTCTCATACTGATAGTTCTGCTTCTCAACAATTTTATTCCTGAATGGTTGATCTTAACTGTAACATCCTCTTTATACCTCGACTCAAAAAGACAAACTGTAAGTAAAATGGCACTATAAGTACCCATTCTAACATTATGAAAATTATGAATGAAATTTATAGGTTTTGAAGGCTGAAAACTCGACACGACTAAGAACGATTGGGGATGAATCCTTTAGGGGGAGAGTTCAAAGACTAGTAAAGACCTTGAGGATTTAGCCTATGATTGCTAAGGTCATCATGGTAACTTTTGGAATGAAAGTTGTATTTCTCACTATTTGGCATGAAAACATTGGTGTGCTTACTTCTAGCTTTTAAACGTGTGGAGAGAAGGCACTCATCGCATGAAGAGACCATGGGGTCTTCACTTAGTGAAACCATGCCATAGCACGTTCATTCATGGCATATGAAACGATACCCCTATTTTCAAAAAATATTGGAAAATACCTCCCAAAATCATTTTTTTAACCCCCGCCCAATATGCCTTGCCGATTTTAAAAAACCCCTATTTTCCCTATATATTGCATGTATCCATTTTTTCATTTACATTTTTTTATACCCCTTTATATTTCTACCTAAGGAAAAAAAAAAACTAAACACAAGAAAGGGAGACACTTGATAGGCTCCCTTAGGCAAATCACTTTATTAGGAATTGAAATGTATCACATGATGTCAAAAAAAATAAGAGAGGGTTTATTTGTACCAATCTCAAACAGTAGTGTGCTTTCCCCAAAAAGGGTTCAAAAATGAAACTTACACCATTTATAACTACTTCTTTCCATCACGGACTTTTTATCCAAGCACCATTTTGGTATCTTAGAGTTGGTTTCCCAAGCCCACTCAACACTGCTTTCTATCTTACAGTTGGTTTCCCTGATGATGGCTGAAGAGTTCACATAAAATGTAGGGATTAAAATATTTTATGCAGTAAAATCCAAAACACACAAACAAGATGTGTAATTAAGCAAAATCTTACAATATAAGCAATAGATCACAGACGCAGAGAAGATCAACGAAATAATGATTTACATTTTCTAGAGTGCTTGCTTTCATTAGGAATTTAATCCTATTGCCTCGAATGTTTGTTTACAACCTGTCCAGAATCTCATTGCAATTTTGACAATATACAAAGCACTGTATGCATGCTAGAAAATAACATAGATTGATCAGGGTTGTATTAAGATACATCTTTCAGGTTATACAAATTATTCCAACAATGATAGATGTAGCAATCTATGAACAACTCATGCTAACTGGAAAATGTAACTCATCAATGATCTATACCTAGGGCCTGCCTGCTAGAGCAGCCAGTGGACCAACCCTGCCAGATTTCATCCGTGCAGCTTTTGATTGAGCAATCATCTCATCATAGTTATGCAATTCATTAAACATAATGAAAAGATTTATTAATGTAGAATCAAAGAAAACAACATAATGAGAAGGAAGTGTAGAATATGTTCAACAACAATCCTGCAAACCTAGGTTAAATTTTAAGGCAAGACATTTAATATAAATGAATTAAAAATGGTTAATGCTTACCCTTTTCTCCATGACCAAACCCTATTTTGGGAGGATCTTATCAGCAATACCATAATCAATTGCTTCCTGTGGGAAAAAGTATCATGATCTTTGAATATCCTTTGCAATATATTCTTGTGTTTTGCCAATTCCTTTTGCCAGTAATTCAATGTAATACTGTGTATTTACTTCCAACTCTTTTGCCTGAAGAAGACATAATTTCATCAGCTGGCCTATAATAAGTATTAAGCAGTCCTTTAAAAGGAGCTAAGTGAGCATTTACCTGTTACTTAAGAACGACTTGGAAGGTAAAGCAATAGCAGTAGTTTCAATTGGCTTGGATTCTAGAATAAGTAACCTTTAGGCTGTTGCATTATCTGCATGAGCAAAAAGAGATTTCAATTCCAAAATAGAATAAAAAATTATAAATGATATTCCCAATTCAAAGATTAAAATTTAAACTAAAAACAATTGCAATTTTACAGAGAAAGAAATCATTGATAGGGGCTCTTTGTCTCTTGTATTCCCAGAGATAAAAGTTAAGAACATGCACACCAGAAGCAACAGTACCCCAGGACCAGTACTCCTTATATGGAAGCCATGTTGATTACTTGTGTACATTCTCAATAAAGCCTTCTATCCAAATAAATGGAACTGAACCATGAACTATGAAATTACTTCATATATTCTAACCATCTTACAATCTATGCACAATACATAAATCTTGCATACAAGAACATTTGATTTGAGAATGCAATTTTTCTTAGACAGATATAACTCAACCGCAACATAATAATTTTCATTGTTCCTACGAGCAGAAGAACACAACAGAATCAGAGAAGATTTAACAAAGCATGGACTGTTGTCCAAGTAATTCACAAATTCAGAACTAAATTTGGGAGTTTTGGAATCAGGAACTCAGGAATTCAAAGAGTTACACTGACTTGGGAGTTAGGGAATTAGAGGTGTTCATAAATTCCAGAATACTACCCTTGTGAGGGTGATGAGACAGCTAGATGGAGTGCCCTTTATAATTTACTATGCTGTCTCGAATGTTATATGAGAAGTTTATTCAGAAGATTAATCTTGTGGCATGACACTGAAGAAAATGGTAGAGAGTACCTACCTTCTGAAGTATGAAAATGTGGATTGCTATGGTGTTACTCTAAAGTGATGTATGCACTCTACTGCATCCACATCACTGGTTTCGACTGATGATGGGCATTTTTTGTTATATTTCAAGAAGACAGTGAATTTGATTCACATTTGATTATGGTGTCTTCTGCCTCAATTGAGGGAAGGGAGAGTCATTTTGTCAAACTGTATAGAGTTATTTAGACAATTTTTAATCTTCTCATTCATTGTTTTCATAAAAACACCATGTTCTTTTATTTTATTGCAGAGTTATTACTTTTACAAATGCTAGTTATGGTATTAAATTTCTCCCAACATCATATGACTATCAGGTGATGTTGAAAAATATACAAATAGACCAAATAAATTCACCCCTGTTATTTGAATTTAAAGGATATGCCGTATTCAAACATGAAAGGAAAATTTAAATAACAAAATCCAATCTAGTTGACTCCAACCAATGTGACTTGCTTGTCTTGATGATTTCTAGTGCTTTATCTTCTCTAGACAACTAAGCTCTCTTCGTTTTACCTCTACGACGGCTTGAATTGTCAGAAAGATCTTCTCTAGATGAATCCAATGTCATCCTTATTCCTACAGACAAGCCACCTCTCTAAACTTAAATAGACTCAGTGGGTTTGGTGTTGCTGGTGTAGTGCCTACAAGCCATTTTGAGAACCATTTTAGGTCTAATGTTTCTGGTGCAATATCTTTAATAACTGAGCCAGAGTTGAAGACAACAGAGAGACTTTAAAAGGTCATCAGAGAGTGAAAGCAATATTCATAATGATGGAGACAATATTTTGAATTTTTCTTCTTATCTTGAAGAAATTAGGATACAATCACCAAATACAGGCATTGTTTCAGAGCAGACCATGCGTGAAACGAAGTTTGGTCAGAAAAGGAAAAGCATGGAAAAATTAATTAGAGGTTCTCGATTAGTTCTTGAAAGTGAGTTCCTAGATCGTAGAAAAACAGTGACAGATAAATTTTCAGCAATTTTGAATTTTTTAAACATGGAAACGCCAAAGAGAGCATTCAGGTTTCAAACTGTAAAGAAAATTTGAAGGGTGAAATATTAGTAATCAAAGCATGGAAGTTTCCCTGTGTATCTAGATTGAGCATTAAAGACAATACATAATCTTACCAAAAGTTGTAACAATAATGCTTAAGCAAGCTGTATTTAGCAATCCATGACATAAAAATAAAAGGGATAACAATAGTAGTAAAATTTACTGTTAGTTCATGTACAAAATCTAAAGAACTCTAGCCACTCCATTTGAAGTTTTGGGAATTTTGGAAACCATTTAATACACTTATTATGATTGTTTTCTATTAATGTTGGACATTTTCTAACAATTTTGTTATGTATATGAGAGTATATGAAATCAGATATGTGTATAGCTGCAAAATGTATCCTAACATATATCAACATCAGTATTGGAATTTGAAAGAAGGAATGCCACTTAGTTTTACCTCGTGAAAAATCTAGTGAGTTAGTTTATGCTTCATCTCATATACTAAAAGGCTAAAGCTTCAAAAAAATTCAAAAGGTTTAGTAGATTCGGGAAGTAAATTAAATTGTTTTGACAGTCCTTCAACAAATATTCATTAGCTTTAGTTTGGTAATTGGTGACCCAAATCTTCTTTGAAGGGTTAGTACACCTCAAAACTAACCATATTTAGCTATCTATCATTATATGCAATAAATTTTCATGATAATTTATTATTACTATGTTCAGCATGGACTTCATCCTTAACTTAATCCTTAAAAAATGACTTTTACCTTTCTCCTTCTATATCGTTTGCAATATCCCTTTACATCAAGTCATCAAGCTCCCGGAAAACCTATTCATACCTTTCATGTTCCTGTAAAGCTAATCCATAAACAAATAAAATACATACAACATAGCTGGAAAATTTTGATTCTGAATTCCAAAAGATTGAGCATTAGTTAAACATAATAATAATTCCAAAAGAATATAAATTTTCAATATAATAATTTATAAAAATGTATATCACTGCACCTTCTCCCAATCATTTTGGTGACTTGGAATCCCATTACACTTCCATGATTCATGTAAACTTTTACAAAATGATACATAATACAGTTCTGTGGTACTTGATGACAGTTGAGGAAGGCTGGCTTCCCCCAAAGGAAAGGAAAACCAACAAATTTATATTGGTTTTCTTACTATACACCTCATGAGGATTCTTGTCAACTAGTGGTGATGTGGGTGATCAATTTTTCAGATAACATGCAGTGCCAATAGCTTCTACCGAATATTCATGTTGAGCCTACACCTCCCCTCTGTAAGGAGGCGATCCTTTAGGTGTATCAAAGATGTGTATATGTTTATCTCCACTTGGAGATCCAGATAGATTTATGGGGTGGTTTCTTCCATAATATGTATGGCGTGGAATTGAGTGATGAAGAATGGTTATGGAATTTTCCTGGTGTTTCCTATGGTTTTATTTTTATGTATGTATGAGGGTTGTTTATTACATTTTTAAGGGATAGTTTGAAGGCATATTTTACAATCTGAAGAAGGTCTGGACATTGTAACTTCCTGTAGTAGCGTGGTGATATATTCATGGTAGTTTATGGTCAATTCTAAGAAGTGTATTTGACGCAACCCTATTACAGCAATGAGGATCAGAGGCTGTGACCCATGGTTTTATAATTGTCCCACCTGAGCTTCAATATACCTATAGCTTTTGTGATCCTGGCCCTAGACCTTTGTTTAAAGAGAAGACAGGTATGAAAAAGGTATTGGTTGACTTATCAACATCTACATCCGACAATATGAGGTCCATACTAAAGATAAAGAAGCCTACAAGCCATTTTGAGTACCATTTCAGGTTTGGTGTTGCTGGTGCAGTGCCTACAAGCCATTTTGAGTACCATTTCAGGTTTGGTGTTGCTGGTGCAGTGCCTACAAGCCATTTTGAGAACCATTTGAGGTCTAATGTTTCTGGTGCAATATATTTAATAACTGATCCAGAGTTGAAGACAACAGAGAGACTTTAAAAGGTCATCAGAGAGTGAAAGAAATATTCATAATGATGGTGACAATATTTTGAATTTTTCTTCTTATCTTGAAGAAATTAGGATACAATCACCAGATACAGGGATTATTTCAGAGCAGACCATGCGTGGAACAAAGTTTGGTCAGAAAAGGAAAAGCATGGGGATTGTCTCCACACATCCCAAATGTGTGTTTCCTTGGCCCCGTGCCCCCTATCTCGAAAACTTGGGGAAAAATTGCTTTTATCTCAGAAGCAATAATAATGTGTAAAAAACTCATTTATATCAATGCATTTTTATGTGCAATTACTAAAACACCAAATGCGACGATAGAGGCAAAGTTATTATCAATTGGAAATGAAAAAATGACAATAAATTCACCAAAAATATTCAGGTATTTATGCACCACATTGTTGCACACAACCCAAAAATTGTATTAATTCTCCACATTGATGCAAACATGTAACATCTGGGTCAAGACACAATATTATGAGAGTACATGCATTACAATGGGAAAATTTCTATGTGATTTATATCTATCCTTGAGAAATATAAAATGTGATGTAGTTACGCTTGAAAATAATCCGATATCAACAAAATACACATACTTTCTTGTTAAGGATTTGTACATCTCCTTTAAGGAATTTAAAAAACAGAGGGAATCGGAAGCATACCTATATAGGTGTTTTAATTAATGACTTTCCAATCAAGGTTGCAGTGAATAATTTCCAGAATGGAACTGAAAGTTGCCCACACATGATGTCTACAAGATCAAACAAGGGATTTGGTACCTGCAATTTAAACATAAGAAATCAAGCTATGGGAATATTTAAAAGAATATTTAAAAAACACCCACTAAAAGGCCCGTGACTATCTTTATGGATACAATCCTCTCTAGGAGAATGCTTATCTTTCTCTTTCAATAAGGTACCGAATGTTCCAGGGGAGGTACTACCCTATATTAAACATATGCTACTGGCACTGGGTCTAAATAGAATGAATCTGGAACAGAGTGAAGGTAAGCTGGTCCTGCAACGGAATATGGGTCAATGTTGGAGTAAACTTGGTCAATTGGATCTGTTCCCAGACCACTGGCATTTCTTCCAATTCTAAAGCCATGCATAACCCATTGATTCATCATACACAGGGGTATAGGCCGCATAAAGAGAGCAACATCAACAGTGGAAAAGAGGCCTTGGTCTAGAGTGTGGGGAGTTGGAATTGTGGAAATAGTTTCAACTCCCTTGAACTTAATTCAGTGGGAGAGAATATACTGTGAATGCATTGATACTTGGCAACAAGAAACCCAGCTTAACAAGGCTAAGCAGAATCATTCTCTCTTTCTTCTTGGAACTATTGAAGGATCATCCCAAAAGTGTTCTATAAAGTTTATTTTAGGTGACAGTTCCGGTTCAAATTCCAAATACATAAGCCTCTTATAGTCATATGTAGTGATGTAAATATCTCCGATATCTCCTCATTTTTCTGAGTTTTTCAGGTCCAAGTTTATGCTTACTGATGTGTTTTGATATTTTCCCCAATATATTTTGGTAGGACAGAATATATGGCAACAGAAAAACCAAATGTCAAGGATAAGCAAACTGAAATTATTTTTCGTCTTAAATTATTGAAAGACCAGTAGAGAAATGTTCTATGCATTGCCTTTATCGGTAACATTATTTGCAAAATTGGCTGTATGCTAATATACTCATACTACCAGCTTGGTTTTGGTAGGACAGAGTAAATGGAAACAGAAAACCCAGATGGAATTCTCTTTTTTTTCTTGAACAATTGAAAGACCAGCCCAAAAATATTCTATAAACTAATATTTTAAAGTGTTTGCATTTAAGTTGATTTTAGGTGATAGTTCTGGTAGAACCCAGATGGAAAAGCTAAACAGACTGGAATTCTCTTTTTCTGCTTGAACTATTGAAAGACCATCCCAGAAATTTTCTATAAACTAAGTTTTTAAAATGTTTGCATTTTAGTTGATTTTAGGTGACAGACGGTTCTGGTAGATATGCATAGTTTTCTTTGAACTCTTTGGAAGTGAATCACCATCCTAATTCTTGAATATCAATTTAGATGAGAATAACCCTCAAAATTACACCTCACTCAGAGGTGTCATATTTATCTTAATTTTCTTTGATATATATGAGATAATCATAGGACAGAGTGAACCAAATCTGGTGCAAGACTTTAGCTGTGTAAGTTCTCAATCTGAATCTATTCAGATGAGCTCTTTGTTTCTTCTTCGTTGATTTTTCTGAATCTATTATCTCAGAAGATCCTTCCTGCCATGATTTTAAGTTTCATTCCCTGCTTGGATCTTATTGTTCAAACAGAGTCCACATACTGTAAGGAGAACCTTGATTTCATCATTACAGTTGAAAATGTACCAGGTTCCATTGTCCTTATTCTGAGCATAAAAGACTCCATGCTGACCCTTTTGTAGTAAAATAAGTTTGTTGCATGTAAAGTGACAAAGAGGTGGTTACAAATGAAATTAAGCACTCAGATTCCCTAGAAAATAAAGACCACTTAAGTCAATCAAAATGACCAGTGAGGATCAATGCTAATCTAATATTGAGAACATGGGAATTGGTGTACTAATGCAGGCGTTCAACAAAGGCAGTGCATAAAGGCTCAATAATGTGATAAAGGATCGAGATGGTATAAACCCAAGCACCCAAAGCACAATTTCATGCATTGTTCAGTCTCCTTTGAATTGGTTCCCATGAAAGAGGATAGAATCGTATCTAGAGCGGAAGATAAGAATGCTACAGGTATATAAGTCTGTATTTCATACCCTCTAAAAATTTAGTGTCAGTTAAGATTTTTGTAATGCTTCACTGCATTTACTCTTAAAATCATGCGTTTAGATGCATGCCAATATAATCCTAATCTGACCCTTTCTGGCATCTCAACAACATCATGAATTTTCAAAATTTGAACACAGGAAAAGGAAGGCACGAATGCCACACTTGATGAGACATTGGGTGATTCAAATCCACATTTACCCAGGATAGAAAGAGAGAAACTAGCAGCCCAAACTGCAGCAAGGGTAGCTATGGAGGCTCGTAAAGCTGCCTTGGTGGAAGCATCTTGGTGCTAAATTCTTAAGGCAGCTAGGTTGTAGCCCTTGACATCTTGTCTAGATTGTTTAACTTTAATTCTCTAGCTTTACTGCTTTTCTTACATTTTAGCCATACAACTTTTAAATTTCATTTCCATATGTTGTTACTTGTATTTTCTGTTCAGAATTCAATGTCCATTAGCTGAAGTACAGTTGAATAAATATGAACAAAAATCACCTGAAGCTTTTGACTCTGCAGCAGAAGTTGGAGTGATAATTGATAACAATCCTAGGGGTTCCAAGCAATCTTTGAAATTTGAGACTACTGATGGAAGATAAACACATACTGTCTCTGCATCATTGGAAATAGCTTTTGAAGTAGAAAAGGAAGTTGTAGAAGATGTGAAAGTAGCATTTTTCCAGTTGGCTCATCTTCCATCTTCCTCCATAAATGATATATTTAATGCTAATGATGACACATTCAAAAAAGAAAGCATAAACGTAGATGAAAATGCTGTTAAGCTCATCAATGATTCGGACAATAAAGATTTATCTTCTGAAGCATTTTCTGAAATTGAAGTTCAGACTGAAGGAAAACCTCACACTGACTCTGAATTGGAAAGAGATGCAGGCACTACCACTCCTGAGACAAATTGTATTCAAATTAGGAAGAATGAAGCTAAGGGACCGTTTCAAAAACATAGACATCATCCTAAAGACCACCAATCTAACAAATAATCTGCTAAAGAGATTATAGTTTCTGAAGAGATTATTGACTTAATGCTTGGGAGAGTAAAGCTCCTAAAAGAAGAGGAGCTTATCTCTCTTGCAATGATAGTAGAAACCCGGGGTCTAAGTGCTATGCTTAAAGAGGATCACAAGGAGAAAGAAGTTAATGGCAAGTGTAGTTCTGGAGGTCTAGGAGATATCTTGGTGAAACCCGTTTCTCGGTTGGAGGCAAAAAAAGCTACTAGTGTTGCTACTGCTAAAGCTGCACCTATGCGTGGAGATAACAAAAGAGAACTCACTTCTGAAATTTTACCTGATCTTGGAAGCATACTTGTAAAACATGTTTCAAAATTTGAGAGTGAAGTTCAGGAAACCAAAAGGTTGGCAAAAGCTATTGAAGCTGAAGAAAATAGAAAATTAGGAGAACTGCAAGAGCATGGTGAAAGTTTGTCTGAAGATTCAACAAAGGATGATTCTTTTGAAACAATTCGTGAGCTTGGAAGAACCTTTCTAAAGCATGTTGAGCGTGTGTCAGAAAAAACTACAAAACTAGCAGTTCCAGAACGGAAGAATGCAGAAAGTTTAGATGTAATCTTGGCTAAAAAGATTCATGCATCAGAAAGAGAATGGTTAACTGCCACAGGAGAAAAATGTACAAATATGCCTCAGCCAAAATCAGGATTGTCGAAGAAGCAAAGCATGGAAAGCGATGTGAATCCAACAGATGATATTGATACTAAATATGATAAAGAGAACATATATATAAACATGTATTCAACTGAGAATAAGACACTCAAAATGAAGAGCAAATCTGATATGGATAACACCAACCAAGATAAAATGCAAAACTATAATTTTACTTCTACAGTATCTAGTAGTAACCTCGGCACTATTCCACTGAAGGATATGACTGATATTGAACAAGAGATTCTTCCCATGAAGACTACCTCAGATGTTATTGAGCGAGTGCAGAGAAAGCAAAATTACCATGATGAAAATGGTTGGGGAGGTCTAGATAAGATTTTTGTCAAACATGTCTCAAAATTGGAGAAGGAGAAGTTGGCAAGAGCAGAGTTGTCAAATGAAGCATTTAGTAGTGTGCAGGGAAAGAAACAACTTGCTTGTGTGAAGACAGAAGATAGTTTGGATAAAGACTTAGTCAAGCATATTTCAAAGCTTGAGAAAGAAAAAATAGCAGCAGCATTGTTGTCCAATGAAGCATCTAATGGTGTGCAAAGAAGGAAACAACACCATTATGTGAAGGATGAAGAGAATTTAGATAAAGTCTTAGTCAAGCATATTTCAAATCTCGAGAAGGAAAAAATGGCAGCATCAGGGTTGAAAAGAAATTCATTGCAGAATGTAGACAGGAAATATCAACCTCATCATACAGTTGAGGAGAGTTTGGATAAGGTATTGGTCAAGCATATATCAAAATTGGAGAAGGAGAAACTAGCAGCATTTGCATCAGAGGAATGATTTCAGAGGGTGCAAAGAAGTCTGAATCACTATGATAGTAAGGATGGAGAGAGTTTAGGAAATGTCTTGGTGAAACATATATCTAAGCTGGAGAAGGAGAAACTAGAGGCAGTGCAAGAGGCATCTGCAAGGGTACAAAAAAAACAGCATGAGTGTGATGGGAAGAATGAAGATAGTTTGGACAGCATGATTGTAATTGTGCTTAAACATAATCACAAGCAATAGCAGGAAGCTAATCATAGGTTTTTTTTTGGGCTCTGTTTGTGCTCTCTCTATGGTGGAGGCTCAATTGGGTATTTCAGAGAATGCAATCACAGCCCATGATACAGTAGGAGCCCCACTGCAGTAAGGTCCCATTTTTGGTAGTTGCAGGATTTTTAGTGTGCATAATTGGAGTGCTGAGGACAGGAGCATTCTTTTTGTTTGGGGATTTCATTTAAAGCATCCTAGCTGTGTTTAAGAGGCCTATTTGGGTATTTGCAGGGATTGCATTGAGAGCCCAACACTAGCCTGTTTGGATACTTTGAAGGAATTGGAAGGGTGAGGAGTGGCCTGTTTTAGCAGTGGAAATAATGTATTCAAAGCTCAACAGGTCAATGGAAGTCTAAGTACAATATCAGGCCTTCTTGGGTGTTGTGGGGAATGCATTGAGAGCTCAGAAGATAACAATGGAACCTTGCTCATTTGTGAAGGTTTTGGTTGGAGGGTTGGCACTAAGAATCCCAGTCTCATCGAAGCCCACCAGAACAAGTGTCCATCCTACTACTTCTCCTTGCTTTTGTGAGATTATACTGCCTAATCTGCCCCCTCAGACTGTAGTAGGACCCCTGATTTCCCCAAGGTCATCTGACCTAGATGTTCATAACATCTCGGCCAGCTTCCATCTTGAGCAGATTGATTTGAAGAAGTTGTCTTCTTCTTGTTTGGGGTACTCAAAACCATGCTTGGAGATTGTAGTATATGCTGGAAGACAGGGATCAACCTGTGGTGTGGCTCTAGGAAAGTTGTTGGGGAAATTTAGAGTCCCTCTGGACCTTGAGGGCGCCAATGAAAAGGCCATTGTTTTCCACAGTGGATGGGTTTCAATTGGAAAATCTAAGCTGGATGGTGCACAGATTCATTTCAATGTTAGAGCTCAGCCAGACCTTAGGTATGTGTTTCAGTTTGATGAGGAAATCCGATCAAGCCCTCAAGTTTTGCAATCAGAGGAATCATTTCAGAGGGTACAAAGAAGTCTGAATCACTATGATAGTAAGGATGGAGAGTTTAGGAATCAAAGATTAAACACACTACAGTGTACCTCCAAGAATGATATGCAATGGCTCTCCAGCGTACCTCCGAGAATGATATGCAATGGCTCTCCAATGTGCCTCCTCCAGCACCAGAGAAACCCACCACAAACCCACGACCACAAAACGGTGAATAAACTCCCTTGTTTTCCAAAAAACGCTGCTATGGTGAATAAACGCCCTCTGCAACAGCTTCTTAGCAATCACCAATTTCTAGATGGCTCCTCAGCTTCTTAGCAATCTCCAGATATAAAGAAATCAAATATTATGCAACCACACGATGGAAAAAACGCCCTAAACCTAGCTCCCAGGCACCTCGGCATGTAGCCACACGATGGAAAAAATGCCCTAAACCCACCTCGCAGGCACCTCGGATTGGTGTAGGTGCACTCAGACCTCATACCATAAGCAAAGAGCTCACAGGCATAGGCACCGCAGGTGCACTCAGACATCAGACCACCAACAAAGAGCTCACAGGCACAGGCACACTCAGACCTCAGACCACCAGCAAAGATCTCGCAGGAACAGGCACACTCAGACCTCAGACCACCAGCAAAGAGCTCGCAGGCACAGGCATCGCAGGCACAGGCACCTAGCATGAAGGACTGGTGAAGCGCTTGGGTGAAAATGTTGAATAAAACATACCCGAGCATATTGGATATTTAAATAGTAAAAAAAACCCTAATTACCCCAAATATACCCCCAATATATTAATTTTTAATTTTTTAATTTTAACCCCCCGAATATGAACGGACGTGATATCATATTGGTCCCTAGGTGACGGCCCCATAAAAGAGACTAAAGGATTGATAATCTCCTATAAACATTAAACAAACTAGTATTGATGGTTTGTCCAAATAACATAATGAGATATTACTATGGTTATGAAATTGGGACATAAAGTACAAAAATGATTAATATGAGCTTTGTTATGAGCTTATGTGAGTGAGTAAGTATAAAGTGAAAAGAAGACATCTCCTTAAAATAAAATAATAACAAAAGTGAGATAGAACTAGCCTTGAAAACTAATTATATATACATAAATATAATTATGAAGGTTTTAAAAGATTTCTAAACCAAATTTCATTTTAACAAAAGTGAGATAGAAGTAGCCTTGAAAACTAATTATATATACATGTATATAGTTGTGAAGGTTTTAAAATATTTTTAAACCAAATTAATGAAATTTCTTAGTATTGAAAATGATTATAAAAGTAACCCATATTTACATAAAGAAGAATAAAGGCAATTGACATTGGAGTATCTGTTTGGTCATAATGGTATTTTAACCACTCGCTTTTTCTTCCATTATTTTAGAAATGATCACACTCATGGAATAGTCAAAGGACCCTAGTTTATCTTCCCACTCTTTAAAAATTGCGAAGTATATCATAAGATATGTCATCACGGATTTTTAGGTTATGTCGTTTCTTGGTGGGAAAAAAATAGTATTATTTAATTTCAAACAATGGATTTTGAGGTATTCGTTCCTATAACGTCACGTAGAATTTAGGGCCTTCTGACTGACTCAATGACAAAAATAATTGGAATGCTGGTGTGTTTTTTGGTATAAATAAGGAATTTGGTGAACGGAAGAGGGGAGAAAAAGGGGTTGAGTTAGCAAACCCTAAATCTCGATTCAAGAGATTTTATTTTGTAACGGGATCAGGTAATGGTGCCTGCGCAGAGGGATGCACTGCTACACGACCTACATCTCGGCATGTGATATTTGTTCCAAATAAGGTATGATATAACCCTTGAAATATTAGAAGACCTTCGACAAAGTATTCATGAGAAAAAAAAAAGGTATTTTGTTTCCCGTAGATCTACTTTGACTCCATAAGCATGTAGTAAGTTGGTATTGGTTGTTGTTTTCTTTCCCGTTGTATTTACGATTTTCTTTGTGGGTCAGATCTGTAAATCTTGTTGGGTTTTAACTTTTGCAAGAGTCAATATATGGGATGTATTACCAGTTTAACCTCTGCACATTCCATTGAACCAGATATGTAAGTTATGTTGGGTTCTATTATTATTTTTACTTCTATGTGAGTAAAAATCTTGATATGATGAGCTTAACCTCCCAGTTTTTAATCGAGCCAGATCTATAATGTAACTTGAGTTTTAACCTATGCGTGACTTGAATCTATTTTATACTTGTAAAACTCTGCATGACTCGCGCCCCTTTTAATGACATTGAGATCTATACGGCCTCCTCCTCATACACCCTTCTCAATGCAATTCTGTGAACCTTGATTGATATGTTGTCATCATATCTTGTGCTACCTTAGTTGGTTAGATGTACCCCAAATAGTGCTCTTTAACTGGATATGGAACTGTTGATCAGTTACTAGTTTCAGGTTTTACTCTTTATATTGATCTAGAAGTTATGTAATTTCTTTCCCCTAACTGTCATAAACTAGATACTCTGGTTAGACTATTGCCTATACATTTGCGTATGTTTCCATTACTTCTATGGTATGCGCCACTGCTGCTAGTGGAACTCGAACTGCATCCCTTTGAGTTTGGCTATGCGCTTTTTTTTTATGGAACTGGATACTTTATGATAATTGGTGCCTCTGCTACTCGTTAGGTTAATTATAGCTAAATCATAAGATGATCTTTGTTCTCTATGAATGTTGGATGCGTCCAACCCATCCCTCTGCTCAACTTATTTCTATGTGATGTGTCCACTCATGCATGCTAATTTGAATAGAACTATAAGAAACCACACGAATTCAATATAAAGTCAAAGGAACCGTAGGTGAGATATGCATTAAAAGCAAAACCTTATATTTGAGTTTCCATTTTTTATAAAAGTTTCTTTTAAAAAAATGCACGCATCCCTATATGTTCTATAGGACCATTATATATTGGATTTTGTATATATATAATGGTCTCTTTAAAAATTATAAGAACTAAGGGAATATAACCCACGAGATAAATTTGATGGTTATTCAATCCGGATACTTAAAGAATCATTTTTCCAACTACCCTTCTAGTAACAATCTTATCACATCTGAGATTATAAGTAAAAGGGTTTGGGTAAATATTTTTAATTATAAAGACATAAATACTAAAGGAATATAAAAAGTATTTTTATGTATATTTTTATGTATAAAGATATAAGGACTAAAGGAATATAAAAACTATTTTTATGTATAAATAAATGGCCTCTTTAAAAGGTAAGAACTAAAGGAATATAGTCCACTACATAATTTAAACCCATTATCAGTATACAAGTATCTCTTAGTGCCAGAAATTGTTCTCACACTACTAGAAGAACAAGCCAACACAATCTGAAATAAAAATAAAATAAAATTGGTTTTAAGGCTTTTGGTTTTAAAAAATTTATCAGCAAGGAGGAAATAAACATCCACAAGCTAATACAAAACTGAATCATCCAAGTTGGATAAACTCAGGATCAAAGACATCCCAATAAGCCAAAAACATTACACATGAAATGCTAATTGCACCCAGAGGTTACAAGCATTTACATGAAAAAACCTTTAAACAAGAAATGAAATTGTAGAATGAACAATCAACCAGATCAGAAATGGAAACGCATTACAGGTAAAAGGTCTTATCAGTTTATATATAATCAATAATAGTCATCCACTTACATAAGAGTTATAAATATTAGCTTGAGAAATCAAATCTCCAAAAGCCTCTCCCTGATTGAAAAATCCCCACCCGAAAACTCTATGTTTGTATTCCCTTTATCATTACAAAGGTAAACTAGTTCCATAACTACCTTCTAGGTCAAAATTTGAAACACTTACATCAATTAGTTATATTGTAACTCAAAATCTTTAAAGATAATTAACCCAAAAATAGCAAATTGGATTTGGGAAAATTTGAGGTTTTTTTTAATGCATTTTTTCTGAACAAAAACGTCTCTTGGTTTTTAAAAATTCTCCTTCAATTGATTCGAATACATGATGGAAATTCATGACTAAAATAGGAAATTATTAAATAATTCAAACCCTCAAAATAATCCACAAAGATGAATTCAAATCTCTCAAACGATAACATCTGTTACAAAAATGAGAGAGGTTTTTGTGAATGATTCTGTTGTGGACAGAAACCTCTTTTGGTTTTTCAAAATTCATTTCCATCGCCTGATAATATTCTCCCAATCATAATGACAAAAAAATAAAAAACATAGCTTCTACGGGAATCTCCTCATAAAAATATTTGACAAAGGACTAAAAAATGAAGGTTAGATTATAAAGCAAAGTTGGAATAAACTTTTATTATAAGTTTTTGAAATCTTAAAGATATACATATTAACTAATAAGCCCAAAAGACAAACCTTAAAACTAAATTAATGAAATAATTCAATCATTAAAAGAATTAAATCCAACAAAAATTAATGATTGTCAAAAGTTCTTAAAATCAACATAAAATGTAAAATCATTTTAAAACAACAGTTGAAAATTAGGACAAAAAGAACTTATAAACTAAGAACAAGATCTAGTTATAACATCTGGCTCTTGCTGCGTGATGAAGTCATCTTTTTGAGGCTTCAAGAACATGTAGACCTTGTGCCTTATTCATTGGATGATGGAGTCATTTACCAAATCTCCGCAACTTTCTCAAACTCTAAAGACATACCTCTTAAATGACAAAATACTACTATAAACCAACATACTAAAAAAAATCTACATGCTCGTATAATGAGCTTATTCTACTATTTACTCCTACTTTTAATGAGAGGAAACAACCCAATCAAGTGTAATCATAATTATAGTGAAGCCAAGAAACCATTTGACTGAGAATCATAATTTCATGCACGCTACTTTTTGGAAAACCCACAAAAGATGTGATAAATGCAATAAAGAGTTTGTAGGAAGTTGATACTTATGAATGGAAATAGGAAGTATGACAAAAGATGGACCATTAGAAACCTTTGAGAAATACAACTCCATCCAAGAAGCCATGGGATCATGAAATTTCTGGTTTAAAACTTCAATGTATTCATTATATTCATCATAAAGTGAAGCATTCTCTTCCTCTCCATTGTTGTTCTTTTTAAACTTTGGCTCAAGAATGAAAACCAAGGGCTCTTCAAACTACTTCTCGACCTTTAAATAAAACCCTTGATCAAAAATTGAACAAATAAAATTCTCAAAGTCACCATAAGTCGATAATGGTAGCTTATTTCTTAGATCAATAGTAAGAGGTTGAAAAACAACAACTTCCTCTTCATAACATGATACTATCATAGCAGGAGCTAGGAAATTTCTACTATAATCCAATGGAAGTATATTATCATCGAAAAAGTCAACAAACTGATATGAAGAATCAACACAAGTGTCATTTATATCCTTGTTCATATGAAAATGATTAACAAAACTGTCTTAAATTTGAATGATACCTATGTTCTTCTTCCTTTTCATAAGCTTGTATATCTTGAACATGAACCTGATCTCGAAGCATTTTGCAAGCTCAGATGTTCACCTCCATTCCTTTTGCATCCTCAAACAATTATCTTAAAGATGATGATTTCCTTTCTAAGAGGAAAAAAACAAGATCTGAATGCTGAGCCATAACATAATATACCATGGCAAGTTTTTTCGAAGGTCTGATCTCTGTAGGCATACTGATATAAAAACTTTGAAACCTCCAATTAAATTTAGTAATTGACTCATCATTCTCCCTTTTCAAAAAATTCAGAAAGAAATTGATCATAAGATTTATTCTTACCCCAATACTTAAAAAGACATCATGTAACTCTTCCCACGATCCTATTGAATCAGATTTCAAATTTTGGAACCAAACCCCAACATCTCCAGCAAAGGATTTCGAAAATAACCTCATGACAACATCCTCATGCATGATTTCACAATTATCAATGAAATTATGGAAAGATCCTAAATGCTTCTCTGCTGTAATATGGTCTTTTCCAGTAAAATGGAGAAGATATTCAACAAACTAGGAAGAAGGGATAATTTTAGGGGCGAATTTTAGCCTAGTGGGCTATTTTTCCATGTTTTTCTCCCAAAAAAAATTCACCATTTTGCATTTTTTGAAGCCCTGTTTTGCCCGATTTTGATGGGGTAAAAATTTTTCACCGTAAAAATCGTCAAATTATTATATAAACGATATAAAATCCTTGGAAATTAAAATATTTTTTGAAAAATATCACCAATCATTTTATAGTTCGCATTTTAAGAATTGGTAATATTCACCAACATTTATACACTTTTATATTAGTATGGTTTCTTAAAATCATCCCTGGTAGGAAGGGTAAGGATGTAAGAGAGATGGCAGCCTAATAGGTTTAAACATCTTCTATCTGAGTCTAGAGTGAAAATATGTGAGTTGAAAATGAGGTTGAACGAGTTGTTCACAAGTTTCAACAATGATGGTAGAAGGTAATGGATCAGCTTTATTCTCTACAAGATGACCAGAATAATCATGTTCAAGAGATATGGGTATGTGTATGTCATGTTTCACATGTATTTCAAACGAAGGAATATGATCAACATCAATAAAACAAGAAGAATGCAAAATTTCTTCTTCCAAAGAGGGATATGTACTTGAAGGTTTATGATCATCGGAATAGACAAAACAAAAAATAATTCTTTTGACATACAATGGGAAATATAGGAAAGAACTGATGAATAAGAATAAAACCTCTTGGAGAAAAGTAAGAAGCTAATACCCAGTATTTCTATTTGTATTCTTCATTTTCCTATTAACAAAATTCTCCTTGCAGTGGAATCCTTAACAAAATGGAGAGAGAGAGGGACGGAGGGAGGGAGAGGGATGGAGACACAATATGGAGAGTGAGAGAGGAAGAGAGGGATGTGGGAGAGATAAAGAGAGAGAGAGAGAGAGAGAGAGAGAGTGAGAGAGAGAGGGGGGGTGAGAGGGAGGGAAATGGGGAAGGGTAGGAGAGTGAGAGAGAGAGAGAGAGAGAGAGAGAGAGAGAGAGAGAGAGAGAGAGAGAGAGAGAGAGAGAGAGAGAGAGAGAGAGAGAGAGAGAGAGAGAGAGAGAGAGAGAGAGAGAGAGAGAGAGAGAGAGAGAGAGAGAGAGAGAGAGAGAGAGAGAGAGAGAGAGAGAGAGAGAGAGAGAGAGAGAGAGAGAGAGAGAGAGAGAGAGAGAGAGAGAGAGAGAGAGAGAGAGAGAGAGAGAGAGAGAGAGAGAGAGAGAGAGATAAAGGGAGATGGGGGAGCGGGGCTGCGAGAGAGAGAGGGAGGGAGAGAGAGAATGATTTAAATGGAATGCATGTGATATTAAATGTTAAATATTCATAAAAAAACTTAAAGATTAAAAAAATTAATGCTTTAAAACATTTACATAAGAAAATAAAAAGAGATATGCAAACATGAAAATGAAGACAATAGTTGATAGCAGAGTTCGTCGCTCTTGGGCTACATCTCCTGGCCACTTCAAATGGGTGTTCTTGGAATACCTCTATTCTATTTTAGAAATAGAAATAAATAAATGACACCACTCAACTCCTCACGAAATTCTTAGAAAAATGAGTATATAGTTGACCATATGTGCCTGAGGCCTCCTCTAGCATGTAAAATGAGACAATCTACCTATAAATAAGATCAAATAATACAAATTTTATGAATTTTTCCTGAGGATATGTCCCATCAATGGCCTTTGCACCTCAATATCTATGCATATACCATGTCTTGGTCTTTGTGCAAAGTCGCATTGTTCTATACTTCCAACTCCCAAAATCTCAAGTCGTGGCTGGAAATCGTGGTTTTGATATAGTTTTATAGTGATTTTTTTTATGTTCATGGGCCATGGGCCATGCACTTGTTTTAGAACCCCAACCTTCACTCCAATATTCTATGAAATATTCTTGATCCTTATCACGGCTCGTCGTGACAACATGTTGGTTAAAAAATATTAGGAGCAATATCATCAAATGTTGTGATTATAGAGTACGTGTCGCAAGGTCAAAGTGGGAACCTTGTAAGAATTATTATTATGGAATGTAATATCCATAACTAAGGAGCATGATGATATAGTGTCATTTTATTCAAAGAACAACTATGTAATCCAATGTTTTGTATATGTCTTGGCATTCATTGTTATTTAATGAAATACTAAGAATCTCCTAATACATGTGTGTGTTGAATTACTTGAATGTTTGGACAACATCACAAGGAAATACTTGATTTCTCATGCAAGGGAAGGGTAAGAACAGGTGTGTGAACCCAAGGGAAATGTGTATATCATAACATTTATATATTTTGAATATGCATTTTTATTGTGTTTAGTAAGTGAAGAAAGTTGTACTTGAATGCGATAGAAACAACAACCTTGACTGGCTTTTCTAAATTATGATAAGGATTTATGATAGTAGTGATAGTGGAGATTTACAATCTTATATGGATTATGTTGGCTATATTGAGGTATGCCTATTAATTAGGGATCATATTGGAAAAATTAAAAAGATATATAAATGTATTTTGGAAATGGTTGTATTTTTAATATAATAATTATTGGTATTGGTTAAGCTCATTATTCAATTGGATTAATTAAATTGGTGTACCCGAAAGATATAAGTTTAATTTTTCCACAACGTACCCCAAATATCTACGGATGGTTGTATGAGTATGTTACAATTCGTGCATTCTTAACTATACTGATAACAACACAATTAACCATAACAATCACCTCATTATTGAAAATTAGACAATATATATTTATTTATAGATCCCTATGATTTAAAGATCATACCTTAGACATGGTTCTAATAGTCATAAGCATATCAAATTTATTTGTGGGTTCCCTAGATGTAAGACCAATCATTTGGAAAGAAAATTCATTTTAGAACAATAGGTCTAGTCAACACATTTTGTCATTCAATCTTGGTATTCACTAATTATAATTACCTAAGAATTCAACTACTTTAAAGGTCACCATAAAAAATACAATAAATATATACACACATACTACTTGTTTTATGTCACAACCTTAACTATATCAATTTAATCAAACCAAATATCATCCATTTTAAACAAACATTATTCCTTTTGAAAATTAGCGCATATATAATAACATTTTACCTTTATATCACATAAATTACTTCAACACTATCATGACCACTAAATTTTAACAATAAATGCCTATAATTACCACCGTAGATCCAAATCTTAGGCTCTATCAAGTGTCTAGATGGATCAAATTTCTCGAGGTGCAAATCTCTTGAGGTGCAAACCTCTTCTTAGGTATCCATTGATTTGATTCAAACCAAAAGGCACATATTTTTATTTAAGGCCCACATATAATTTTATTATTATTAATATTTAATATTATTTAGGCCGAAATATAATATTTTTTATTAATTTTTATTTTGCTAGGAACGAACATTGCATCATTTCCCCACACATGGTTTTAAAACCATATGCAAGGCCCCCCACAATGATGGGTTGTTTAGGAGGCCTTGCACATGGTCTTAAAACCATTTGCAAGGCCCTCCTAAACCAAGTACAATAAAACCATGGGATCTTTAGGCCTTGCACATGGTTTAAAAACCATGTGCAAAGCCTCCTAAACCATGTACAATAAAACCATGGGTTGTTTAGAATGCCTTGCACATGGTTTTAAAAGCCATGTGCAAGGCCAACATTTTTTTGCGGATAATTCAATTTTGTGTTTTTTTTCTTCGCCCACATATTTTTTTATTGATAATTAAATTTTTTCTTTTTCTGCCGACATGTTAGAAATGTTACATCACGTTACAAGATCTCTCCCATAATATTCACTATCACTATTATTTTTTTCCGACATGTTACTAACATTACATCACGTTACAAGATCTCCTCCATACTGGGTTGTAGAGCGCCTCTCGATCCAATAATTTCATCATGTTACAAGATCTCCTCCATACTCGGTTGTAGAGTGCCTCTCGATGCAATAATTCTAACAAAATTTCACTAGTTATAAATTTATAGTCTATAACCAGCATAGATCCAAATCTTAGGCACTATCAAGTGTCGAGAGGAATCAAATATCTTCGTAGGTATCCATTGATTTGATTCAAACCAAAATACACATCCTTTTATTTAAGGTCCACATATAATATCTTATTATTAATATTTCATATTATTTATGGCCCACATATAATACTTATTATTATTTTTTATTTTGTTATGAACTAACATTACAACATTTCCCCATACATGGTTTTAAAACCATATGCAAGGCCCTCCTACAACCATGGGTTGTTTAGGAGGCCTTGCACATGGTCTTAAAACCATTTGTAAGGCCCTCCTAAACCACGTACAATAAAATGATGGGTTGTTTAAAAGGCGTTGCACATGGTTTTAAAACCATGGTTTAAAACCATGTGCATGGTTTTAAAACCATAGTTTTAAAACCATGTGTACATGGTTTATGGTTTTAAAACCATGTGCAAGGCCAACATTTTTTATTATTTTGTTAAGTAAAAACATTACAACATCTCCCCCATATTGTGTTTTTTTCCTCACCCATATTTTTTTACTGATAATTAAATTTTTACTTTTTTATTGTTTTGTTAGGTAGGAAGCTTATAGCATCTCCCCCTTATTAAGTTTTTTTTTTTTTGGCTAACATTTATCTTGGCCTATCATTAAAAAAAAAAAAATTGTTACTAAAAATAACATTACGTAACGTTACAAGATATCCCCCATACTGGACTGTAGAGCGCCTCTCGGCGTAATAAAAAGCGTAAATTGTGAGGGTATCCATTTCATCGGTTGAGGGTAAATTGTGAGGGTATCCATTTTAATCATTTCCAATCTATTCAGATTTATAAAACAATTTAATTTACCAAATGCTTTATTTTACCATTAGAATGCATTCTATTTAGAAACCATTAAGCTACATTCCAATTTTATTCCATATTTTATTTCTATTTACAAACCATTAAGGTATCTTCCAATTTTATTCCATATTTTATAGTAGTTGTACGGGTGTTAGATAGTAAGTTTTTTGTGTTTCATTTACTATTTTTCAAATTCTGGAAAAGAAGCTTCCACTTTATGTATATTTCCCTATATTTCTCCAATACAATAGAATCTAAAAATCATGATTTTAATCATAATCCTCATGTATAGCACAATATTTATATTATACATGAATCCAAGATGTAATAAGACTAGATCTAAAGGATTTTTTTAATAAAATTGTTTTATATATTTTTATTTTTATGGTATTTAATAAGAATTATATATGTTACATACCTACAAATATATACATAAAATTTTATTGAATCTTTTAATTTTTTTATTATCTTGAGATATAAAAAAAAATTGCCATAGTTTTGAATAATCTCATTATAAGTGGCAGTGGAAGGTCTAGGAAAAATGGATCGATCACTTATAAATTTCTAGAGAGTATAAATCCATAAAATTACACCCAAAGTCTTAATAAATCAATTACCTATACTATACTATGGTATTAAAGTAAAAAAAAAAAAAACCTAAATTACTAACTATGAATCTTATTTGACAAATGACCGTTAAGTACACCCAAAAATGTGACATTTAATTTAATGGGTCCACACTTCTTAACAAGACAGAAGAGGATTATTTCGGTTAGCCTAGATGTTATGCAAAAGTGTAACCAGGGTAAGCACTAAGACTAATGTCAATAAATAAAATAATAGGTTGAGATCACCGATAGGTCGACAAAATCCATAATGATCAGCGATATCAATCTCATGTACAGTTTATTTCAACGTCATATCCACATGACCAAACTAACTACCAGCTCATAGCGCATTACATGCAATTATAACATATCTAGAAACATCCAACTTTAGAGTAAAACTTCCAACTGACTTGTCAAATGGTTACTTGCTGGAGGCAAATTGATGAGCCTAAGTTGACTCACATATGAAAAAATCTACATAATCCGTTGGTTAAGTATTTATGTCGGCTTAACCAGTTAAGAATTAGTGAAATTACCGAGTTAAAATCGGTCATCACTACAACAAGTCGGTGATTAATGATAAATTAGGTGATTGCGAGATCTTCCCTTGATTTATAAGAGTTAAAGGTAAGCGAACATTGTTTTCCCTCCCATGATCTCCCTCTGACTATCAGATCAACATATGTTGCGTATAGAGCAAGGTGAAGCTATGAGTTGTAAGCGTAGAAAAATATGGTAAACATGCCACTTGGCAAATATATTAAATTTTCTAATGACAGTGTTCCAAGAAATTTAAGCTGGAATTTTATTAAAACTTTTGTGATTCGTTGAATTACACTTTTTTATAATTTTATCAAGTCGGACTCTTCTTTTAAGCAACAAGAAAAACTAAGATTAATACGATAGAAATCCAATGGCTCTACCGTTGTTCTCTGCAGTAATAGAATATATTTGACCCCAAACTTCATAACAAGAGTATATAGTGTAGTTTTGATCAAATAGGAAACTCCATCGTGAGAGCCTTCTTTCCTTTGTCTGAATGGCTCTCCCAGTAAATGATAGATTCCCAAATCCTTGACTTTTCGCTTCTGGTGAATGGTTTTACATAATGATAGAAAAAGAGAAGGAACATTTGGATGGATCCGTTGTCTCTATTTACCAACAGATTGCAACCATTAACAATGTAGTAGGAACATAGTTTATTTCTTGTTTTTGAGATCAGTTTTGTTAAACTTCAATGTAACAAAAAATATCTTCTCCTTCGAAGCATGTGACAATTACAATAACGTAACATATATACTACCACAATACCATCGTAAATAAGGTAAATAACATTGTACTGAGTGCATAATTTTAACTAAACAATTCAATTTTTTTTAAAATTATCCAATAATTGCATTAACATAACATATATACTACCACAATACCATTGTAAATAAGTTAAATAATATTGTACTCATTGCATAAATTTAACTAAACAATTCAATTTTTTTTTAATATATAAGACAGATATATAACCTCTTTAGGATTGTTACCAATTTGATAATCATAAGAGAATAAATATAATTTGATAATCAATCTAACAAAGTTGTTAACTATGTAGCTCACTTCAATCTAACAAAGTTGTTAGCTATGTAGTTGGTATATAACAGTGATCCTTTAAAAATATTCCTGGCAAAAAAGAACTCAAGACGATAAAGACATAACAATGAAAGAATTCTAACAAAGTTAGAATTCTAACAAAGTTAGAATTCATTGAATTTATTTTTTTATTTTGTGAAATTTGAACTTGTGGATGTTTAAATTATGGTTTTAAATTTATAAATAAACTTATTTTTTTTAAATACCCATCTTTAAACATGGTTATTTAGAATTTTGGAAATTTCATTGGAATTTCATCTAAAACAAACTTATCCAAAAACCATACTAATGATGATGGTCTGATGTGGAATGGCGTGATGTGGAATGGCGTAATCATCTTTTTTAAATAGCCATTTAAAAAAGAGTCATTGTTAAAAAATATATCTAGCGTGCTTTTATCCATATCCATACCTCGTGCTTTTATGTTCTCTGCTTTAAAAAAATAGCCGTTGTGATTTTATCTTCTCTCTGCTTAAAAGATGGCCGTTGTGCTTTTATCTTCTCTCTGCTTAAAAAAAAATCTTATGTAGCGTGCTTTTATCTTCTCTGTGCTTTCAGAAAGATGCCCGTTGTTAAAAATCTATCTAGTGTGCTTTTATCTTCTCTGTGCTCTTCAGAAATGGAGGCACTTCGTTTTGTTTAGAATTGCAAGGGATGGATTCTGGTTTTCAATCTACCTAACGTTTCTTTAGCGTTCAATCCCTCGCCCCACTTCGAATACCAATTTGTTTTAGAATTCTCGCCAACGAACCAAATCCAAATCCATGAAATGAAATCCGATAATATCTATGTCCCCACCATGCATTTCATTTTAATTGGCCTTGTTCATGGGTTCCAATTCCATTCTAAGATTCCTGCCTGATCGTTCGCATTCAAGCCCATGGCGAAGGCCCCTGGCGTTCCCTTCCTAAGTTCGCAGGTTTCTTTAGTAAACCTCTACTTTTCCAATGGAATTAATGAGTAGCTGCTTGCAATGTTTGCATGATTTTCCAATTGCAGGGCTGCAGCGGTGCCGGAAAATCTACAGGGTCAAATGGATAAACTACATGTGTCCCGATCTGAAGCTTTGGTACTTCTCTTAAGAAAAAGATGAGCAGATCGTCAAGCCTCGGTAACAAGTAAGTAAGTCGACCAACTCTGTTTGTTCAATCAATTTCATTTTTCATAAGCACTGATATTTAAAATAAACCCCGACAAGGGGCTTCAATTTCCTTGAAATGGCAAGCTTAATTTTGAATTGAACTTTAATATTGATTGTCCTGTGAAACTGTGCAGATGGTCTCTTATTGCATGGCTTTTGCCCAGATGGACGGACGAGATAAAGAACCACTGGAACACCCACATGAAGAAAAAATTAGTAAGAAGGGGATTCGAACCCCAGTCCCATATTCCCCTCAGCTAGCCCAACAACAGCAACACAACCTGCACATCAGTTCCTGTCGCGAAGCACGAAATTCCTGAGCCAGCGGACGTCTTTGAAGACGATCGATCTGAAAGCTCACCGAAAGAGCTGGTCGCTTGTAAAGCCGAAGAGCATCCAGAGCTATCAAAGAAATTTTAAAAAAGCTATCATAGAAATTTTAAAAAGATATCCGCCGCTTCTGTGTGAATCCGCAAATAGATGGACGGGTGGATCGATGCGGGTGCTGCTCTTTGATACGAGTAATTACTATTTTCATGAATCCAGAGCTTCATTGACCATCTTTGGAGTTACAGGTATTTAAAATTTTGTTTTCTATTCAATATATATAATGGATTGTCCAGTGTTATTAGGTTTCTATACATAATTGATGTATTTATGTGTTTATGGTTGTTATTCGTTGTTTTCAAATACAAAATAATCGATTGATTTATTTGTTTTCGTTGGTATTCCAATCTAAGAATAATTTCTGTATCTCTCGAAGAACTCACCCTTCTACTTCAAAACTTCCATTCTGAACAGTATTTGATCGGAATTTTTTTCTTTCGAAACAACGGTCAAATATCTTTGTATACATTTACTTGGTTTGCAGGCAGAGTTTATTTGTATATATATTACTTGGTTTGTATGTAATACTCTGTTTATGGTTGGTATTATTTGTCTTTCTAATCAATTTTGTATGTAATAATGGATTGATTTATTTCTCTATGTTGGTATTCCAATCTAAATTTCTTTATCTTCCCAAGAAGTCACCCTTCTTCAACAAATTTTTCATGTTGTCTTTCCTAAAATTTATCAAAAAATTTATTTTCCAACTCGTCAGCCATTTTGTTTGTTTCCCTACAAACCTGCTTTGCTTCTGGCTGAACTAAGAACATATGGGAGCATTTGTGTTGCTCAAACTCCTTATTTTGTTTCGTATCGGGTATTGATATTAGTGAGGAACGGAGTTTGATATTCATTTAAAGGACCACAAGATAATGTGTATTTGGTTGATCTTCCTTGGCGCAAACTTGGATATCATTTTTTATTTTACAGTTTAACATTTTCTTAAATTTGTAAATTTATATAAAAAATTTAGTTTAATTTACACAATTTTCATCTTTAATTTCTCTTTCGTTTCAATGTTACACGTTTTTAACTTAGGAAAAGAGGGTGTAAGTGTATGCAATTTTTTGTTTTTAATTTTCAAAATTTGTATTTAAATGTGTTTTTTTTAATAATATTTATGTTTATTTAATTAAGAAAAAATAGATTATAAGATGCATTTATAGAAGATGTAAGAATCCAATATTTAGTTTTTTTATGTGGCAATTAAATTATTTGTATTTTTAATAAATCTTTTATTCAGAAATGTTTTTTAATAATGTGTTTTATTTATTTATAATATTTAAGTTTATTTAATTAAGAAAAAATGGATTATGGGATACATGTATAGATGTCAAATCCAATATTTAGTGACTTTTTTGTCCTTTAAATTATTTATATTTTTTAATGTAAAATATAAATGTTTATTTATTAAAGTTATTAATGTGTTTTATATGCTATTTAATGTATGTTAGTTTTATGTAAAGATAATTATTTAATATAAATATTCATCTTTATATAAAACTATTATGTTTTTGCTTTCAAATTTTGTTTTCATTGTATTTTAAATTTACTTGTACAAGGGACACATCATTCTTAATGTAGGGATCATGCATCTACCATAATCTCTATTATAACATTACGCAAAAGAGGGAGAAAGATGGGGGGAGAGTGTGTGAGGAAAGGAGGGAGGTATGGAAGGGAGAAAGAGGGAGAGGGATGGAGAATGAGAAAGAGAGGTAGGGGATAGGCTAGAGATTGATTGAAGGAGATAGAGAGAGGGAGAGTGATGGAGGGAAAGGGAGGGAGAGAGATTCAAGGAGGGAGATGGAGTTATGGAGATAGAGATATATACGGGGACAAGGAGAGGGTGAGATGATGATGAGAGAGAGAGGGGGGGTATGTAGGGAGAGATAGTTAGGGAGGGGGGGAGAGAGAGGGAGGGAGAGGGGAAAAGAGAGAAGGAGATAAAGAGAGAGAGCAAGAAAAAGGGAGAGGGGGAGGAGAAGAGAGAGAAATATACAAAGGGAGAGAGTGAGGGAAAGGGAGAGGGAGATAGAGGGAGA
>LPNX010249874.1:9987-20255 GCA_001517045.1 Pseudotsuga menziesii | reverse complement strand
GGAGAGAGAGAGAGAGAGAGAGAGAGAGAGAGAGAGAGAGAGGGAGTGGGAGAGAGGGAGAGGAGGAGAGGGAGTGAGAAAGGGAGGGATAAAGGGAGAGGGAGGGAGAGAGAGAATGATTTAAATGTAATGCATGTGATATTACATGTTCAATATTCATAAAAAAACTTAAAGATTAATAAAATTAATGCTTTAAAACATTTACATAAGAAAATAGAAAGAGACTCTGCAAACATGAAAATGAAGACAATAGTTGATAACAGAGTTTGCCGCTCTTGGGCTACATCTCCAGGCCACTTCAAATGGGAGTTCTTGGAATACCTCTATTCTATTTTAGACATAAAAATAAATAAATGACACCACTCAACTCCTCACGAAATTCTTATAAAAATGAGTATATAGTTGACTATATGTGCCTGAGGCCTCCTCTAGCATGTAAAATGAGACAATCTACCTATAAATAAGATCAAATAATACATATTTTATGAATTTTTCCTGAGGATATGTCCCATCAATTGCCTTTGAACATCAATATCTATGTATTTACCATGTCTTGGCCTTTGTGCAAAGTCGCATTGTTCTATATTTCCAACTCCCAAAATCTCAACTCGTGGCTGGAAATCATGGTTTTGATATAGTTTTATAGTGATTTTTTTATGTTCATGGGCCATGCGCCATGCACTTATTTTAGAACCCCAACATTCACTCCAATATTCAATGAAATATTCTTGATCCTTATCACGGGTCGTCGTGACAACATGTTGGTTAAAAAATATTAGGAGCAATATCATCAAATGTTGTGATTATAGAGTACATGTCGCAAGGGAAAAGTGGTAACCTTATAAGAATTATTATTATGGAATGTAATATCCATAACTAAGGAGCATGATTATTTAGTGTCATTTTGTTCAAAGAACAAATCTATAATCCAATGTTTTGTATATGTCTTGGCATGCATTATTATTTAATGAAATACTAAGAATCCCCTAATACATGTGTGTGTTGAATTACTTGAAGGTTTGGACAACATCATGAGGACATACTTGATTGCTCATGCAAGGGAAGGGTAAGAACAGGTGTGTGAACCCAAGGGAAATGTGTATATCATAACATTTATATATTTTGAATATGCATTTTTATTGTGTTTAGTAAGTGAAGAAAGTTGTACTTGAATGCGATAGAAACAACAACCTTGACTAGATTTTCTAAATTATGATAAGGATTTAGGATATTAGTGATAGTGGAGATTTACGATTTTAGATGGCTTATGTTGGCTATATTGAGGTATGCCTATTAATTACGGATCATATTGGAAAAATGAAAAAGATATATAAATGAATTTTGGGAATGGTTGTATTTTTAATATAATAATTTTTGGGATTGGTTAACCTCATTATTCAATTGGATTAACTAAATTGGTTTACCCAAAAGATATAAGTTTAATTTTTCCACAACGTACCCGAAATATCTACGGATGGTTGTATGAGTATGTTACAATTCGTGCATTCTTAACTATACTAATAACAACACAATTAACCATAATAATCACCTCATTATTGAAAATTAGACAATATATATTTATTTATAGATCCCTATGATTTAAAGATTATACCTTAGACATGGTTCTAATAGTCATAAGCATATCAAATTTATTTGTGGGTTCCCTAGATGTAAGACCAATCATTTGGAAAGAAAATTCATTTTAGAACAATAGGTCTAGTCAACACATTTTGTCATTCAATCTTGGTATTCACTAATTATAATTCCCTAAGAATTCAACTACTTTATAAGTCACCATAAAAAATACAATAAATATATACACACATGCTACTTCTTTTATGTCACAACCTTAACTATATCAATTTAATCAAACCACATATCATCCGTTTTAAACACACATTATTCCTTTTGAACATTAGAGCATATATAATAACATTTTACCTTTATATCACATAAATTACTTCAACACTATCATGACCACTAACTTTTAACAATAAATGCCTATAATTACCAGCGTAGATCCAAATCCTAGGCTCTATCAAGTGTCTAGATGGATCAAATTTATCGAGGTGAAAATCTCTTGAGGTGCAAACCTCTTCTTAGGTATCCATTGATTTGATTCAAACCAAAAGACACATCTTTTTATTTAAGGCCCACATATAATTTCATTATTATTAATATTTAATATTATTTAGGCCGACATATAATATTTTTTATTAATTTTTATTTTGCTAGGAACGAACATTGCATCATTTCCCCACACATGGTTTTAAAACCATATGCAAGCCCCCCCACAATGATGGGTTGTTTAGGAGGCCTTGCACATGGTCTTAAAACCATTTGCAAGGCCCTCTTAAACCAAGTACAATAAAACCATGGGCTGTCTAGGCGTTGCACATGGTTTAAAAACCATGTGCAAAGCCTCCTAAACCATGTACAATAAAACCATGGGTTGTTTAGAATTCCTTGCACATGGTTTTAAAACCATGTGCAAGGCCAACATTTTTTTGCGGATAATTCAATTTTGTGTTTTTTTCTTGACCCACATATTTTTTTTACTCATAATTAAATTTTTACTTTTTTGTCGACATGTTAGAAATGTTACATCACGTTACAAGATCTCTCCCATAATATTCACTATAACTATTATTTTTTGCCGACATGTTACAAACGTTACTAACTTTACATCAAGTTACAAGATCTCTCCCATAATATTCACTATCAGTATTATTTTTTGCCGACATGTTACTAACATTACATTACGTTACAAGATATCCTCCATACTGGGCTGTAGAGTGCCTCTCGATGCAATAATTTCATCACGTTACAAGATCTCCTCCATAGTGTGTTGTAGAGTGCCTCTCGACGCAATAGTGTTGAGACGGATCAAATCTCTTCGTAGGTATCCATTGATTTGATTCAAACCAAAAGAAATATCTTTTTATTTAAGGTCCACATGTAATATTGTATTATTAATATTTAATATTATTTATGGCCCACATATAATATTTATTATTATTTTTTATTTTGTTATGAACTAACATTACAACATTTCCCCATACATAGTTTGAAAACCATATGCAAGGCCCTCCTACAACCATGGGTTGTTTAGGAGGCCTTGCACATGGTCTTAAAACCATTTGTAAGGCCCTCCTAAACCATGTACAATAAAACGATGGGTTGTTTAAAAGACCTTGCACATGGTTTTAAAACCATGTGCATGGTTTTAAAAACATAGTTTTCAAACCATGTGCACATGGTTTATGGTTTTAAAACCATGTGCAAGGCCAAAAATTTTTATTATTTTGTTAAGTAAAAACATTACAACATCTCCCTCATATTGTGTTTTCTTCCTCACCCATATTTTTTTACTGATAATTAAATTTTTACTTTTTTATTGCTTTGTTAGGTAGGAAGATTATAGCATCTCCCCCATATTAAGTTTTTTTTTTTTTCTGGATAACATTTATTTTGGCCTATAATTAAAAAAATTATTTTTGTTAATAAAAATAACGTTACGTAATGTTACAAGATATCCCCCATACTGGACTGTAGAGCACCTCTCGGCGTAATAAAAAATGTAAATTGTGAGGGTATCCATTTCATCGATTGATTAACTATATCATAACCTATTTTATTGGACTTTACCTCACTTTGAATAAACTCAAATAACAACTTCTAATTAAATAAAGTATGAGTTATAACCTTATTTATAATTCCATTTAGTACTAAATTTTTTATGTCTTAAACTATTTATCATAACATTAATATCAATATTTATTTAAATAATAAATATGTATAAAAAAATTTCAACTTCCTATGTTTTAATCATTTCCAATATATTCAGATTTATAAAACAATTTAATTTACCAAATGCTTTATTTTACCATTAGAATGCATTCTACTTAGAAACCATTAAGCTACATTCCAATTTTATTCCATATTTTATTTCTATTTACAAACCATTAAGGTACCTTCCAATTTTATTCCATATTTTATAGTAGTTGTACGTGTGTTAGTTAGTAAGTTTTTTGTGTTTCATTTACTCTTTTTCAAATTCTAGAAAAGAAGGTTCCACTTTATGTATATTTCCCTGTATTTCTCCAATACACTAGAATCTAAAAATCCAGATTTTAATCATAATCCTCATGTATAGCACAATATTTATATTATACATGAGTCCAAGATGTAATAAGACTAGATCTAAAGGATTTTTTTAATAAAATTGTTTTATATATTTTTATTTTTATGGCATTTAATAAGAATTATATATGTTACATACCTACAAATATATACATAAAATTTTATTCAATCTTTTAATTTTTTTATTATATTGAGATGTAAAAAAACAAATGCCATAGTTTTGAATAATCTCATTATAAGTGGAAGTGGAAGGTCTAGGCAAAATGGATCGATCACATATAAATTTCTAGACAGTATAAATACATAAACTTACACCCAAAGTCTTAATAAATCAATTACCTATACTATACTATGGTATTAAAAAAAAAAAAAAACTAAATTACTAACTATGAATCTTATTTGACAAACGACCAGTAAGTACACCCAAAAATGTGACATTTAATTTAATGGGTCCACACTTCTTAACAAGACAGAAGAGGATTATTTCGGTTAGCCTAGATGTTATGCAAAAGTGTAACCAGGGTAAGCACTAAGACTAATGTCAATAAATAAAATAATAGGTTGAGATCACCGATAGTCGACAAAATCCATAATGATCGGCGATATCGATCTCAAGTACAGTTTATTTCAACTTCATATCCACATGACGAAACTAACTACCTGCTCATAGCGCATTACATGCAATTATTCCATATCTAAACATCCAACTTTAGAGTAAAACTACCAACTGACTTGTCAAATGGTTACTTGCTCGAGGCAAATTGATGAGCCTAAGTTGACTCACATATGAAAAAATATACATGATCCGTTGGTTAATTATTTATGTCAGATTAACCAATTAAGAATCAGTGAAATTACCGAGTTAAAATCGGTCATCACTACAACAAGTCGGTGATTAACGATAAATTAGGTGATCGCGAGATCTTCCCTTGATTTATAAGAGTTAAAGGTAAGTGAACATGGTTTCCCTTCCGATGATCTCCCTCGAAATATGAAATGAACATATGTTGCGTATAGAGCAAGGTGAAGCTATGAGTTGTAAGCATGGAAAAATATGGTAAACATGCCACTTGGCAGATATATTAAATTTTCTAATGACAATGTTCCAAGAAATTTAAGCTGGCATTTTATTAAAAACTTTTGTGATTCGTTGATTACACTTTTTTATAATTTTATCAAGTAGGACTCTTCTTCTAAGCAACAAGAAAAACTAAGGTTTTAATACAAAAGAACTCCAATGGCTCCACCGTTGTTCTCTGCAGTAATAGAATATATTTGACCCCAAACTTCATAACAAGAGTATATAGTGTAGTTTTGATCAAACAAGAAACTCCATCGTGAGAGCCTTCTTTCCTTTGTCTGAATGTCTCTGCCAGTAAATGATAGATTCCCAAATCCTTGACTTTTCGCTTCTCGTGAATGGTTTTACATAGTGATAGAAAAAGAGAGGGAACATTTGGATGGGACTTGTTGTCTCTATTTACCAACAGATGGCAACCATTAAAAATGTAGTAGGAACATAGTTTATTTCTTGTTTTTGAGATCAGTTTTGTTAAACTTCAATGCAACAAAAAATATATTCTCCTTCGAAGCATGTGACAATTACATTAACATTACATATATACTACCATATACCATTGTAAATAAGGTAAATAACATTGTACTCAGTGCATAAATTTAACTAAACAATTCAATTTTTTTTAATATATAAGATAGATATATAACCTGTTTAGGATTGTTACCAATTTGATAATCATAAGAGAATAAATATAATTGTTAGCTATGTAGCTCACTTCAATCTAACAAAGTTGTTAACTATGTAGCTCACTTTGAAATCTAACAAAGTTGTTAGCTATCTAGTTGGTATATAACAGTGATCCTTTAAAAATATTCGTGGCAAAAAAGAACTCAAGACAATAAAGACATAACAATGAAAGAATTCTAACAAAGTTAGAATTCATTGAATTTATTTTTTTAGTTTGTGAAATTTGAATTTCTGGATGTTTAAATTATGGTTTTAAATTTATAAATAAACTTAGTTTTCTAAAATATCCATCCTTAAAGATGGTTATTTAGAATTTTGAAAATTTCATTCGAATTTAATTTAAAACAAACGTATCCAAAAACCATACTAATGATGATGGTCTGATGTGGAATGGCGTAATCATCTTTTTTAAATAGCCATTTAAAAAAAGTCGTTAAAAAATATATCTAGCATGCTTTTATCCATATCCATACCTCGTGCTTTTATGTTCTCCGCTTTAAAAAAAAATAGCCGTTGTGCTTTTATCTTCTCTCTGGTTAAAAGATGGCCGTTGTGCTTTTATCTTCTCTCTGCTTAAAAAAAAATCTTATCTAGCGTGCTTTTCTCTTCTCTGTGCTTTCAGAAAGATGGCCGTTGTTAAAAATCTATCTAGTGTGCTTTTATCTTCCCTGTGCTCTTCTTCAGAAATGGAGGCACTTCGTTTTGTTTAGAATTCCAAGCGATGGGTTCTGGTTTTCAATCTACCCAACGTTTCTTTAGCGTTCAATCCCTCGCCCCACTTCCAATACCAATTTGTTTTACAATTCTCTCCAACGAACCAAATCCATTAAATGAAATGAAAACCGGTAATATCTATGTCCCCACCATGCATTCCATTCTAATTGGCCTTGTTCATGGGTTGCAATTCCATTCTAATATGCCTGCCTGATCGTTCTCATTCAAGCCCATGGCGAAGGTGCCTGGCGTTCCCTTCCTAAGTTCGCAGGTTTCTTGATAAACCTCTACTTCTTCAATGGAATTAATGAGTAGCTGCTTGCAATGTTTGCATGATTTTCCAATTCCAGGGAGGCTCAAATGGATAAACTACATGTGTCCTGATCTGAAGCTTTGGTACTTCTCTTAAGAAGAAGATGAGTAGATCGTCAAGCCTCGGTAACAAGTAAGTAAGTCGATCAACTCTGTTTGTTTAATCAATTTCCTTTTTCATAAGCGCTGATATTTAAAATAAACCCCGACAAAGGGCTTCAATTTCCTTCGAATGGAAACCTTAATTTTGGACCGAACTTTAATATTGATTGTCCTGTGAAACTGTGCATATGGTCTCTTATTGCAGGGCTTTTTCCCAGACGGACGGACGAGATAAAGAACCATTGGAACACCCACATGAAGAAAAAATTAGTAAGAAGGCGATTCGAACTCCAGTCCCATATTCCCCTCAGCCAGCCCAACAACAGCAACACAACCTGCATATCAGTTCCCGTCGTGAAGCACGAAATTCCGGAGCCAGCGGACGTCTTTGAATACGATCGATCTGAAAGCTCACCGAAGCAGCTGGTCACTTGTAAAGCTGAAGAGCATCCAGAGCTATCAAAGAAATTTTTAAAAAGCTATCATAGAAATTTTAAAAAGATATCTGCCGCTTCCGTGTGAATCCGCAAATAGATAGACGGGTGGATCGATGCGGGTGCTGCTCTTTGATACGAGTAATTACTATTTTCATGAATCCAGAGCTTCATTCACCATCTTTGGAGTTACAGGTATTTAAAATTTTGTTTTCTATTCAATATATATAATGGATTGTCCAGTGTTGTTAGGTTTCTAAACATTATTGATGTATTTATGTGTTTATGGTTGTTATTCATTGTTTTCAAATACATAATAATCTATTGATCTATTTGTTTTCGTCGGTATTCCAATCTAAGAATAATTTCTGTATCTCTCCAAGAACTCACCCTTCTACTTCAAAACTTCCATTCTGAACCATATTTGATAGGAATTTTTATCTTTCGAAACAACGGTCAAATATCTTTGTATACATTTACTTGGTTTGCAGACAGAGTTTATTTGTGATGATGATGATGATGGTTAACATCCCCTGAGACCAAATTTGGTCTATAGGACCTAAAAAAGAGAATTAATTAGTTTGATTTAAAGTTATATTTCTATGCTCAAAGAGCTTGGAAAGAAGCGTCCCGAGCTTACTATAATTTTGACATGCTAAAAGGCTAGGAAAGTCGGTATTACAACAAATATTATGAAACTGGGATCTAATGTGGGTGTATGCAGGGCACTCTAAGAGGAAGTGATTTTCATCTTCAATGTTCTTACTCTCACAAAGGTGGCAGATCCTCTCTACCCATGGTGTTTTAGGGACTGTCCAACGACCAGTTTCACTATGGAGCTCATGCAAGTTCGTTCTTATCTTAGCTATGTTAATTTTTTTCTTAGTACTGATCAAAACAGAGAGATACTTTTGATCTTCTAGAGTAGGGTTGATGACCTCTTTATAATATATTAATTTTCTTTTAGCCTCGAGATCTTTCTTACACCACAACTTTTCTTTAAACTTAGAAGAAATAATATTTTTAATGTTATTAATATTCTGCAAAGCAACATTTTCATCGATCTCCCAGTGATTTAACCAAGACCTGGTATCTTTATACCACCCACGCTTGAGCCTTAAGTGGTTTTGGCTGGAGTTTAAAGCTATCTTTGGGAGTCTATGGTCTCCCATGTTATTGATTTTGTTCTTGTATAACAGGAGTCTAGTCATAGCTAGGCTCTCGATGGGGGAAAGACCCACTTCTATAAGGAGAATAGGATAGGGTGTATTGTTTTTTATTTTGAGGTTATAAGTTATAAAACGCTTCTGTATTTGCTCGATCTTTCTCCAGGATTCTCTAGAGATGCTGCAACCCCAGACCTCACACCCATACAAGATGACAGGAGTGAGAAGAGTTTCAAAAAGGAGCTTCTTTTTATCCCACATCATGAGGTTTGCAGCTTTACAGTTATTTTCAAGACCAAAGTAAGCTTTCCACCCTCCGTTAATCCTTTTCTTAATGCTATAGTTCCAGTTGAGTTTGTGATGAATATCAATTCCTAGGTACTTGTAGGAAGACACTTCCTCCAAGTTTCTATTGTCATACATAAAATTAGCGTATGTATCATTCTTGGATTTGATAATCATAACTTTTGTTTTGTCATTGTTAACAGTCATACCCATGTTAGAGCAGAAATATTTGAGGAGTCGAAGCTGCTTATCGACATCTAAAGAACACCTTGCCATAAGGACAATATCGTCAGCATAAAGAAGAAGGGTGATGACTATTCCAGCTAAGATCGTACCAGCACAACCTGCTTCTTCTAAACAACCCTCTAACTTATCAATGTAAATGCCAAAAAGGGTAGGGGAGAGGGGGCAACCTTGCTTAACTCCAATATTACACTTAATATCTTTTGACCATCCCTCATTGCTTCTAAACTTGGCAATTACATTCTCATAGAGCCTTATCACGGCAGCTCTCAGCTCGAAAGGAACCTTAAGCTCTTCTAACCTATTCCAAAGGTTATTTCTATGTACCGTATCGAAAGCCTTTCTAAAGTCCACAAAGCAGCAAAAGAGATTGGATTTATCATTGCGGCACTCCTCCATAATGATCCTAAGCGCAATAAGGTGGTCCATTGTTGAGTGATGCCTTCTAAAACCCGCTTGGCCTTTAGCCCGCTTACCTTCACTTTCAAGCCAAATGCTGATTTTCTTTTCCAAAATAATACCATATAACTTGGCTAAGAGGGGGCTTATCATAATAGTTCGATAATTTGAGGGGTCATTTGTATCCCCACTTTTAAAAATAGGGATAATGAGGCTCTGAGTCCAAGGTTTAGGGAACCCTTTCTTGATTGCTTGATTAAAAAGCTTGTGGATGTGAGGGATGAAGACAGGACCTCCAATTTTTAAGATTTTTGCTTGGTAACCTTCAATGTCCTTAGCTTTTCCTAACACGCTATACCCCCAATGCCTCTGCGGGAGGATTGCTTGTTCCATATTGACCAAAGCACAAAACCATCTATGTTAGGGACCCTAGATTCTGCGTGTTCCCAAGTTTCAACTAACAAAATAATATCAACTTCATTAGAGATCCAACTTAGCTTGGGGCCTTTGTTCCATGGAAATCCCCGACAGTTCCAAGAAAGAATCCGGAGCATGTTGAATTGCTATTTATTACTATCTTTTTGGTTTCTATCTCGAATAACAGCTTTCCTATTTTTGATTATTGCCCATTTACCTTCCTTCCTGGCTTCTTTTACCTTTTGAACCTCCTTTCTTAATTCTGCTTGATCTTCTGGAATGAGATAT
>LPNX010249835.1:2677-61708 GCA_001517045.1 Pseudotsuga menziesii | reverse complement strand
TTTATTCCAGAACTGATATGGAACCATAGGTGCGATTTAACCCTTAACAACATTTCCATTTTTCTGATCTGGAACTTTATGACCTAGCTGCAAGTTAGTTGTACTTGGATTGACTATGTAGAGTGTGGCTATACCAAAATCTGCAATTGCGTTAGGAGTTTCTGCCAGCTCAAGAATAGATCCTAGCTACGTTTTAAGCTTGATGTTGGATTATTTTTATAGCGAATCCATGTTGGGTGTTGGTGTTTTATATTTATAGTTTTGTGGATCTCCACAGAAAAGAGTGATGGGATATATAGAATTTCTTATATTGGTAAAGAGACTATATATAATATTTTATATATAATGTTTATAGCTCTTAAAAAGAAAGTAAAGATGCTGCTATATCAAGGTTTTGTGGATCTCAATAGAAAAAACAGCGATGGAATATATAAGATGTCGTATATTTGTAAAAGGCTGATATATAATAATTTATATATAAAGTTTAAAGTTCTTAAAAAGAAAGTAAAGATGCTGCTATATCAAGGTTTTGTGGATCTCAATAGAAAAAAAACAGCGATGGAATATATAAGATGTCTTATATTTGTAAAAAGGCTGATATATAATAATTTATATATAATGTTTAAAGTTGTTAAAAAGAAAATAAAGATGCTGGCATATAAGGTTTTCTATATCATGGTTTTGTGCATCTCCGCAGAAAAAAAAAACAACGATGGGATATATAAAATCTCTTATATTTGTAGAGAGACATATATAATATTTTATATATAATGTTTATAGTTCTTAAAAAAGCAAAGTAAAGATGTTACTGTATCAAGTTTTATATATTTGGTTTTGTGGATCTCCATAGAAAAACAGCGATGGAATATATAAGATGTCTTATATTTGTAAAGCGGCTGATATATAATAATTTATATATAAAGTATATGGTTCTTAAAAAGAAATTAAAGATGCTGCTATATCAAATTTTATATATATGGCTTTGTGGATCTCCACAGAAAAACAACGATGTGATATATAAAATGTTTAATATATGTAAAGAGGTTTATATACAATATCTTATATATAATGTTTAAAGTTCTTAAAAAGAAAGTAAAGATGCTGCCATATAAGGTTTTATATATATGGTTTTGTGGATCTTCACAGAAAACCACTATGGGATATATAAATTGTCTTATATTTGTAAAGATGTTTATATATAATGTTGATATATAAGATCTCATATTTCTCCAAAGAAAATAAAGATGTTGAGGTACAATGCTTTATATAGAATCTTTATAGATTGAATAGCTTAGAAATACTTCCTAAGAGGGAGCTTATGAGGTTCGATAGAAAGAAGGGATGGCAACAAAGTTGTTGCAGATTGTAACCTTGATGGAATACTTAATAAAAATAAAAAATCCGGACGGTTTGGTCTGGACTATCTTTGGTGGATGTAACCCCAAGGTTTGGGGTGAACCACGTGAAATTGGTTGTCTCATTGTATTACTATGTTGTGCTGGTTTATTGCTTTTATTTACTTGATGATGATGATTATGAATGCAGTTCAAATGTGTCAATTGGTGAAAAGATTACTAAAATTTTTATTTTTGCAGACTTCTTGAATGCTTATAGCTCTAAGGTAATCGGGGTATTTTACTTAAGGTGTGGTTGGACAAGGTGTATAGTCCTTGGGAGGACATCCCTTTTTTGGATCCTGGAAGCCTGTTGATGTGCTAATTGAGGCTATTGGATTGTGTTAACACTTGAAACTGTGAGGTTCTAAGGTAACTAGAAACAGTGCATTGTCACCTTGCACTATTTCTCTGCACTTTGGGTTAGTACTTGCAAACCATAGCAGAGAATCCTTTTGTGACTTTAGGGGTCAACTAACAATTAAAATTTAAAAATAATCAGTAACACTAAAATTGAAATACAAGCTTGCTTCCCTGATTACTTCTGTTAATAAATGTGAAAAACCAGCAAGCAAAACATGACCTAATAACTGAAAAATTGAATGGAAAATGATCCAAAACTTTATCTAAGTGTTGGGCACTCAACCCAACATAATTCTAAACTAACAAAAGCTAAATATTCTCTCTATTTCTACAATTAAGATCAAAATTCAACAGAATTAAACAGTTATGTTTATCTCCAAGTATTATTTTTGTTTGCGTAATCCTTTATGAGCATTTGTGATTCTCTAGGATATTAGCATGATTCTCTACTAGCATGTTCACATATATGTGAATCAATTTTTACCTTGACATGCTTTGCATCATGTTTGTATGCAGTTGTCTCCATTGGTATGATTTGTTCTGAACTGAGATTTTAAAATTTTGTGTATATAATTGATATCTTCCTATTATCATATCTTAGAGCATCCATTTCATCGCACTAGTTTTAGCTTGCAAATTAATCAACCATTTCAAATAACCTGTATTTTTATTTTTATGTTATGGGAGGACACAACTGAAGGCCAAAGGTATCTCCTACATGGTCCTTTCATAAAGATTCCAACCTTGGCATTCTCATGAAAACATATATGTGGCTCTGGAAAAGCTGTAGACTGTTGTATCTATTTTGCACTTCAAATAATTTGTTCATGGTCATTATTGAGGTGAGATTGATTCCCGGTTTCTGACCATTCAGGAGTGTATCAGGAAATTGGAGGAATACAAATATATATGTCTCTGACCGTTAATCCTAAGGATTTCAGGTCCCTTGCGACTGAATTCAAAAAGGATATGGCATAGGAGTTGGAAGTTGTTGTTTATCAGGTGAAACAGAAACCCTGCCAATGAAGTGAAAAGATTGTTAAATGATTGTTTTCAGCAGTCAAAAAATCCTTAATACTTGTTGACAGTTTCAAAATTTCACTGTTTAGAAGGAAGTCATAGATTATTCATTTCATGTTTTCAAGAGTGACAATTTATGGATATATATTTTTGCAAACATGAAGCAAACACAGGTTAACATTCTGAATGTTAGCGACAGAGGAGATACCTTACAAATTGGATGGGCCGTATTGCCAGCTGACTCTAGTAATTATATGACAACCAGTACTACTGAGGTTAAATAACTGAAATCTTTCCTTTTCCAATTAAATGTTTGAGGAATGAGGACGACTGAATAGTACTCTATGATTATTCATGTATATTGAAAAGTATAGTTATATGAATTAATTAAATATGTTGTTCTTTATATTGTTTTTGCCAACCTTTTTCCATTTGTTCAACTGTTATCGATTTTCATCTCTACAGAGAATCATCTCCCTTTTAGGTGGGCATCAAGTTCACCTTCGTGATGCCTTCAGAACTTACAAGTGGCTACCTTGTAAGTATAAAAAATTCCAGAGCTTAAAATAGGTTTTCTAGTGTTGTATGCCATCACTGATCCATCTTGCCCATTTGCTATTTATTATTTTAATGAAAGAGAATAGGTATCAAAATATTTTTATTGAATAGATAGGGATATGACATCATGTGGGTTGTGTAAGTAACATAATTAGTTGCATGGTATGTACTATTAAACAAATGAAATTAAAGTGTTTGCTAGATTTTAACTCGTACTAAAATGTCTTCTAATATGATTAAAAGTAACCTCAGTGCTTAAAATATGCATACAATCCCAGCTCAATAAAAAGTTAAAACCCATAATGTTTTGGGATTTTGTTAGTATATTTCTTGTGCACAATCAATTCATATTCCTTCCTACATGATCAATGCTCTGCGATCCCAAGAGAAGATTTGATTATACAATTATGGTTTATGCTTTAGTGCATTGATGCATTAGTAATATTTATTGCAGGGATTTGAGTGATAATCATCTTACTGGAACAATTCCTCCCATCCTAGGCAATTTGACTTACACTGGAAAGATGTAAGTTACTTGCACGCTTAATTGCTTGAATTCTAACATCTGGTCATTATATGTTGACCAAAACTTCCTTTCATTTTCAATTTTCAAGAAGCTGATTCTCTTGTTATTTGCTTTGTACTTCTCAGATATTTGCACAGTAATAATCTCATTGGATCTATTCTGCCGGAATTAGGGAATATGACAAAGCTGAGCTACCTGTAAGAGATTTAAACAACATCCTGTAGTTATGTATAGTATATGCAAGAAATAGAAATTGGATGTGAATTATAAGAAAAATCTCAATATGGATATGCAGGCAGCTGAATGACAATCAGCTTACAGGGCAGATTCCATTTGAGCTGGGGAATTTGGAACAATTGTTTGAATTGTAAGTTTCTGTCTATACAGTTTTCAAGAAAGTAAAGATAAAAATGGTAGAAACATATTCAAACCTAGTAATATACTACAACATTAATCATAGATCTGTTGTGGAATCTTTCTGCAAGTATTTTAACAACACTATATTGTATTTTGTTTGGACAGAAATCTTGCTAGAAATCACCTTCAAGGTCCAATCCCAGAGAACATTAGTTCCTGCGTTGCTCTTAATTACTTGTAAGTGATATAATCTTCAGGCCTAGTGGAAAATCTATGGAAAGTAATCTTGGCATTTTTCTAACAATATTGAGGTCATGTCTTCTTCTTGTCCTTTCTTTGTCCAGCAATGTGCATGGTAACCATTTGAATGGAACTACTCCTCTAGAATTCCGTAAACTTGACAGCTTAACTTATTTGTAAGTGTTTGTAGGTCACAGATAATACAATTAAACTACTTAACATAATGAATTATTGAATTGTCTACAGCATGTTCAGAGTGATTAACAGATTTTGTTGTGGATTTTACAGAAATCTGTCCTCCAACAAAATCAAGGGAGCAATTCCCATAGAGTTGGGATATATTATAAATCTAGACACACTGTGAGTTCTTGCTATTTTAATGTCTTGATTAAGCTTCCAAGGCTCCTGTTATAATTTCATCTAGAAACATAATTTTCTCTAATGGTAAAATGTACATTTTAATTGATCTATGATTTGATGTGAATATTTAGGGACCTCTCTAAAAATTATATTTCTGGACCTATTTCGGGAGCTGTTGGGGATTTGGAACATCTATTAAAATTGTAAGCCATCTGTAGAATTCTTTTGAGAAAAAATCAAGTTTTTGTGGGTGAGATAACTATTAACCCATCATGGTCTCTATTGGATTGTGAATTCAAGGAACTTGAGTGGAAATAAACTGAGTGGTTTTCTCCCAGCAGAATTTGGAAATCTAAGAAGCATTGGGGATATGTAAGTACTTGCATGGTTTGTGTTGTTTGCAAAGAATTATTGTTCCTTCCACATCTCTATTTAGTTTACCCATGGTCACTTCAACAAAATTAGCATAGTGTGACATTTTTTCAATGCAGAGACCTTTTTGCTAACCGATTATCGGGTACTATTCCTCAAGAACTTGGACAGCTACAAAATTTGCCCTCGCTGTAAGTTTTTTCGAATGACCTAAGATACAATTTATTTAACGGGTTCACAATTATTATGAAAATAACTTGATTATTCTGAAAATAATTCTGGAGATGGATGATATACAAGATTCTATATAACAACAGTTTATCAGGGGAGGTGCCATATCAGTTGAACAACTGCTTCAGCCTTACTACACTGTAAGAATTAGTCTAAATCACTCCTATTTGAAGTTCATTTCATTTTGAAGTTCCAAGGAAGTAATCTTCATATTTCAACTTCTACTGATTGACTGGAAATGGTTCATTTGTTTCACAGAAATCTCTCTTACAACAATTTGTCTGGGAATATTCCTGCCATAAAGAACTTTACAAGATTTACCCCAGAAAGGTATAGATATATTTGAAACATTTTATCTCTAGATCAAATTCAGTATTTGTTCTAGATATTAGTGGGTTTGTGCATTTGATCTGACACGATTGATTATTACCTCAGCTTTTTAGGAAATCCAGGTCTCTATGGTGATTGGATTGGATCACTTTGTGGGATATACGCTAGGCAATCAAAAGGTGAAAAGAAAATTAAATTTTACAAGTCAAATTACATAGATTAGTTCTCTTTTACGATCAAATTTCCTCGGAGATTATATTTATAAATGTATCATATTAATTTTGAAAATGAACAGCTTCTATCTCAACACCAGCTATTGTTTGCATCTCTATGGGTTCAGTTTTATTAGTGTCTATGATTATCATAGCTCTCTACCATTCAAATCAGCCTAAACCATTCACCAAAGGGTCAGCAATAAAAATGGATCAAGGTATTATTATGCCACATTTCTCATTTGTCTAGATTATATCATAGAAATAAAGTATTATCTCAAATCAATATCTATGCACTTCATTAAAAAATGCATTGATATCCTGATTAGATTCTCCAAGGCTAGTAATATTGCACATGGATATGTCCCTTCACATGTATGATGACATAATGTGCATTACAGAAAATTTCAATTAGAAATATGTAATTGGTTATGGTGCTACTAGCACAGTTTATAAATGTGTTCTTAACAACTGTAAGCCAATTTCTATTAAAATACTATACACGCACTACCCACAAAGCTTGCGGGAATTTGAGATAGAGTTAGAGACTATTGGAAGCATCAAACATCGGAATCTTGTCAGTTTGCATGGGTACTCTCTTTCTCCACATGGCAATTTGTTGTTTTATGATTACATGGTAAATGGAAGTTTGTGGGACATATTACATGGTAAGTGAAATGGATGGCAAAGCTATCAAGAATTTTACTTGTACAAGATACATATAGGCCTAGCATGATATTCTACCAACCTTTCATATATGATTGATTTTTGCTAATCGATGAATTGGAGAATCTAAACAATGTTTCTTTGTATGTAGGATCTTCAAATAAGATTAAGATAGACTGGAACACACGTCTAAGGATTGCTTTGGGAGCTGCACAAGGTCTGGCATATCTCCATCACGACTGTAACCCATGTATTATTCACAGAGATGTAAAAACTTCCAACATTCTCTTAGATGACAATTTTGAAGCACATTTTTCAGACTTTGGCATTGCCAAGTGTATCCCCTCTGCAAAAAATCACGCCTCTACCTATGTTATGGGTACCATTGGTTACATTGACCCTGAATATGCAAGGACATTGAGGCTTAACGAGAAGTCCGATGTGTACATCTATGGCATTGTTCTTTTAGATCTACTAACTGGGAGAAAAGATGTGGATAAAGACTCTAATTTGCTTCAGGTGGTAAGATGATAAGATTTATATTCTTTCAATTTGCTTCACTTGGATTTGTTCTCTTTGTCTTGGGACACTGCATAGACCAAGAAAATACAAAAATAACCTTTAGTTTTATTGACATGGCCATTTGAATGTAGATTATATCAAAAGTAGACAACAATACAGTAATGGAAACTGTCGACCAAGAAGTAGCAGCAACCTGCACAGATCTTGGGGTTATAAGAAAGATCTTTTAGCTTGCACTGCTTTGTACAAAGAGAAAGCCTTCTGACCGACCCACCATGCATGAGGTTGCTATAGTTTTACAGTCATTAGTACCAGCTTCTAAAAAAACTCCAAGTATCCGAGTAAACCAACCAGCACCGAGCAACAACTACAGGAGATACTTAGATGAATATGTGGAAGGCAATCACAGAGATGGTACAAGAAGCACAAGCAACACTTCTGATGGGAATTTGTTTGTGAGATTTGGCGAGGTTATTTCATAGAACACTAGACTAAACTAGAGGTTATTTCTTATTAATAGGTTATACTGGTTAGGCAATGAAAGATACTAGACTACATGTTCTCACTTACCCGCTAACAATTACCTTCATGACGTATTATTGCACCTTCCTTGGGGCAATTGATAGTTTTATTGGATTTTGTAGGAGTGATCTTAACTTATAAGTGGGCCATTGAGTATGGAGAGCCTGCTACTGAGGATTTGTCATTCAGTATGAAGACCCTGATGTTGAGGCTTTCAAGTTGTTAAGTGTGGTTTTGAAGCTGCTGACGTGGGATCTAAGTATGGTTTTGAAGCTGTTGATGTGGGATCTAAGTATGGTTTTGCAACCAAGTGAAAGTATGATGGTTTAGCCATTGTAATATTTTGAAAAGTGATGATTTTCCTGTAAAGTTATATGAAAATTAATATGTGTTTGTCAGAAAACTCATATTTATTGTAATACTTTTGACATTTCATATAATATAATTTTTGGTTTAAAACTTATATATATGGTTGTACTTTATATTATGCACTAATGTTGTAATTATTAACTAATTAATGTGACATTGCATGATTTACATGTGTATTAGATATTATTTACAAGTGTTGTAATTAATTATAATGTGACATTGCATAATTCGCATCTGTATTAGATGAGAATAAATGTATGATTATTTTTTTAATTTAAACGTAATATCAAATTAAAAATTTATATTGATTAATAATGGACACCATTAAAACTACTAAAATATAATGACCATATATAAAGCGACTAAAAATGACTAAATTAGTGACCGGTAAATGAGATTAATGACCAAAATTCGCAAATAAAATGACCAATAATTGAGAGATATGCGGCCAAACAATGAGATATAAATGACCAAAAAAAATGACCAAAATTTGCATATCAATGACCAAAAATCAGTTTTTGTGGCTAATTTATGGTCTTTTATTACGTGACCAAATTTGGTCATATTCTAGCTTGTCATGTGGTCATTAATTTGGTCACAAATGTGGTCATATATTTGACCATCGTCACATTTTTTCAGGTCTTTCTTGTTTTTGGGGTAGCGGGGTCCGTCAAAAGTATGCAGTGTGGGTACTCGTTGGATGCGGAATCAAATTCCGCATCCAACGAGCTCTCCCGATCGAAATTTGAGTAAAAACACAGGGAGATATGTCGAAAATACGAACACAAAAAGTAGTTTTTTTCTTTCTTCCTCCAAAATTAATTAATATTATTTTATTATTTTAACCATTATTTTATTATTTTAACTATTATTTTATTATTTTCCTTAGGAGGCCCATTTTAGACCCCAAAATTCCTCTAATGATGATGCTGATGAGGATGAGGAGGATGATGATGATGATGACGATGATGATGATGATGATGATGACGACCATGATGATGAGGATGAGGATGAGGGTGATGATGATGATGATGATGAGGATGAGGATGATGGTGACAATGAATATGATGATGAACAATGATGATGATGATGAGGAAGATGATGACTATGATGATGATGATGAGGATGAGGGTGATGATGATGATTATGATGATGATGATGAGGATGATTATGATTATGATGATGATGATGATGACCATGATGATGAGGATGAGGATGAGGGTGATGATTATGAGGATGAGGATGAGGTTGATGATGATGATGAGGAGGAGGAGGAGGAGGAGGATGGTGATGATGATGAGGATGAGGATGATGATGAGGAGGAGGAGGAGGAGCAGGAGGAGGGTGATGATGATGATGATGAGGATGATGATGATGACCATGATGATGAGGAGGAGGATGAGGGTGATGAGGATGATGATGAGGATGAGGGTGATGATGATGACGAGGATGAGGGTGATGATGAAGATGATGTTGAACAATGATGGTGATGATGAGTAGGATGATGACTATGATGATGATGATGAGGATGAGGGTGATGATGATGATGATGATGAGGATGAGGATGAGGATGAGGATGAGAATGATGATGATTATGGTGATGATGATGATGACCATGATGATGAGGAGGAGGATGAAGGTGATGATGAGGAGGAGGAGGATGAGGGTGATGATGATGATGGTGATGATGAGGATGGTGATGATGATGAGGATGAGGGTGATAATCAATGATGACGAGGATGAGAATGATGATGATGATGATGGTGATGAGTATGTGGGTGATGATGATGATGATGATGATGAGGATGAGGATGAGGGTGATGATGATGATGGGGATGAGTGTGATGATGAAGATGATGCTGAAAAATGATAGTGATGATGAGGAGGATGATTTCTATGATGATGATTATAAGAATGAGGGTGATGAGGAGGAGGAGGAGGAGGAGGAGGAGAATGAGGATGAGGATGATGATGGTGACCATGATGATGATGAGGAGGATGGTGATGATGATGATGATTATGATGACGATGACGACGACGATGATGATGATGATGAACAATGATGATGATGAGGAGGAGGAGGAAGAGGATGACTATGATGATGATGAGGAGGATGAGGGTGATGATGAGGAGGAGGATGAGGGTGATGATGATGATGATGATGGTGATGGTGATGATGATGAGTATGAGGGTGATGATGAAGATGATGATGAGCAATGATGGTGATGATGAGGAGGATGATGACTATGATGATGATGAGGATGAGGTTGACAATGATGACGATGATGAGGATGAGGGTGATGAGGAGGAGGAGGAGGAGGAGGATGAGGATGAGGATAAAGATGAGGATGATGATGATGATGACCATGATGATTATGCTGAGGATGGTGACGATGATGACGATGGTGAAAATGAGGACGATGATGATGATGATGATGATGACAATGATGATGATGACTATGATGATGATGATGAGGATGAGGGTGATTATGATGATGATGAGGATGAGAGTGGTGGTGATGATGAGGATGAGGGTGATGAAAAATGATGCATTCGGACAAAACCAAATTAGTTAAGACAAAATGCATATGCATTATAGCTTTATCATATCGTATATGCGATATGAATAAGCTATAACGCATATGCATTATAAAACATATGCACTATAGCTTATTCATATCGCATATGCATTATATCACATATGCATTACAATGCATATGCATTATTTTAAAATTAAAATAATTGGTGGGAATAAGGTTTGGCATTAGTTTTAGAAATAACTTCGGAATACGGAACCTATTGGCTAGGACAAATAAACTAGGGCTATTGCTTGTCTTTTAGAACTCTATCAATATGCTCAGTTTAGATGTCATGTTTTGATATGACTCCAGGCCCCATGCCATCTCGGACTAACATAATCATTTAACACATATATTTTCACATAATTTCCTTTACCTAAGTTCATCGTTATTGTATAAATTGGATTATGATCAACCATAAAACTATTCAAGTAATAAACAACCTTTGCGAAGGTATATCATTAACATTATCATGTATAAAAGTAAAACATTATTATTAACCATAAAACCCACAACATCTTTCATGTTAGAACCATCAATTATTGAGGTGTTATGACGTGAGCTAGGGCTAAGTTTAATACCTTAGTCCCTAAACCTTTTAGGATTATTTCCAAAACATTGCCATAATTAAAATTCTAAGGATTATTTAATGAAACTAAAAGTGTTACCTTGATCAATTGAGTTTTAAAAGCACCAAGACTTTTTCCTTGGAAGAATGTAGTGTAACACTAAAGGTTAGAATTGAAATAATAACGAGTAAGGTATAATAACCGAAAATAAATCAAAGTTATGACATTTTCATATGCTTTAAAAAAAAAATTATTTGAGGTATTTTTTGGGTTCATACATAATGGTATCAGAGCATGGTTACAACACTCATGCTGAAAAAGGCCCAACACTTTAACATATTTAAACCATAAAACTAATTTATGTTACGGTTTGATTGTCTTTGCAAATAGGAAGAGAAAAATAATGTTGATTTTGCAAGAAATATGGACGATGTGGAAATGTTTGAGAAATAGAATCTCATCTTAAAGAACCAGAAAACATAGAAAAAGTGAATATTAGATATGGTGATATTTGTGTAAATCTAAATGAATGTAGGAATGATAACCAATCTGAACTCCACCAAATAGTAAAAGACTTAAAGGAATAATTTCAAAGTGTTAAGGAAGATAATGAACACATATTGAAAGAAAAAGAAGTACCAAAAAATGTCATGCTAACTAAGATATATATTAATGAAGAAGAAAAGAATAAAGAACCTGAACTACAAATGGTGATAACTACATCTTGTAAACACAAGATAAGAGAATTAAAATTTTCTAAAAATGAGACTTAGTCTTCAAGTGAAGAAATAGCTAAACTCAATAAAGGGAAATTCAAATATTTTATTGAAATTAGTGATAGTAATCAATAGAAAAAGAAATATAAGCCATATGAAGAGATTACTAGTGAATTTAAAAAGATTAAACCTCCTATGTTCAATGGAGAAATTGAAAAAGAAGAAGAATAAGTAGAAGGTTGGATTTCTAGAATGAAAAAGTATTTCCAGATCTATAACTATTCTAATGAGTTAAAAGAAAAAATGACAATTTGTAACTGAGCAAGAAAATATGATATTTGGTGTAATACGTCAAAAAGGTGAAAAACATTAAGGAACATTATGTAACCTAGAAAACTTTTAAGAAATTTTTCTAAAGAAAATATTTATTGGAACAATACTATGGGAAAAAATATAAAGAATTCAATGAATTAAGATTAGGTGCAATGACAATAAATGAATTATGCAGTAAATTACTAAGTTTATTATGTTGTGTGCCCTACATTATTGAAAAAAAAATGAAAAAATTCATTGTCTTCTTAGTTGTTTACCTCTTATTCTTAAAGAGAGAATCAAATATCATTATATGAAAACTCTAGAAGAGGCCACGAGAAAAGAAAATTTATGTTATGGTCAAAATAAAAAATAAAAAAATGAGAAAATATACCTAATTGGAAAAATAAAAGATGTAAATTTTTTTAACAAAGAAAGAAAGGTACAAAAATTTATAAAAAATCTAGAAATAATTATCGGGGATATAAAGGGAATAACTTTTAAAAATATAAACAATAGAATCCCACTGCAATCAAAGAAAGAGAAGTACCCACTTTCTATAATAAAAATAATGTACAAAGGGAACCATTAAAATACTCAGAATGGTGTTAACCACATTATTTTAAGGGCTGCCCCGTAAGAAGAAAAAAGATTAACAATGCACATACATGTTAAGAAGATATTAGTAGCAGAGATATGGCAAGGACCATGCCTAGAATCATCGCATCATTTCAGAAGAGTCAAGATGATCACCAAACATCTATGGTCGAAATCAAAGGTACGTTAAAGGGTAAACCATTCTATATATTGATTACCCAAGTGCAAGTTCAAGTTATATTTTACCAAGAATTGTAGAATTACACAAATTACAGCAAAATAAATTTGAAAAGTCTTGGCTAGTTCAACTTGCTACATGAACGAAGCAAAAAGTAACTAGCTTCGTAAAAAAATGTGATTTTGTTATGAATGGTTTTAAAATGCAAGCCGCTTTAAATATTATACCTTTGGTATCTTATGATTTATTGATAGGAATGGATTGGTTAGAGAAACATAGATTTATTTTAAATTTTTATGACAAAACATTATCATGTTGAGATGATGAAAACAATACTATTGTCGTAAAATGAATTCCAAGGAAAATCACCATAAGAGAAATTTAATCTTTACAAATGGAAAGGTCGTTTGTAAAGGTTGCAAGGGTTTTATAGTTTACATAATGGAGGATAGAGAGAAAAATAATCAAGTCAATTTAGAATACATACCAATTATAATATATTTTAAAGATGTATTTCCAGAATAAATTCTCGGGTTACCTATGAAAATAGGTATAGATTTGACAATTGATTTGGTACCAGCCTCAAAGGATCCATATCATATGAGCATATTAGAACTTAATGAGTTAAAATCACAATAAATGTATTGATTGATAAAAAATGCATCCGACCAAGTGCTTCTCCATGGTGAGCACCGATACTATTAGTAAAGAAAAAGAATGGTACTTTACGATTATGTATAGATACTAGACAATAAAAAATTGTTATCTGCTGCCTCATATTGACAATCTATTTGATTAGTTTGGAGGGGAAACATATTTTCTAAAATAGAATTTATATCTTGATATCATCAAGTTCAGATTGAAGATGAATAGATATTTAAAACAACTTTAAGAACTTGATAAGGTCATTATGAGTTTGTCATAATGCCCTTTGGATTAACAAATGTACCAACAACTTTAATAGTCTAATGAACAACATATATAGTAAATATTTAGATAATTTTGTAGTCGTCTTCATCGACGACATATTAATATATTCTAAGAGTAAACAAGAACATGAAGAACACTTAAAAATAATTCTACAAGTGTTAAGAGAACAACACTTACTTTCCAAATTTAGAAAATGTGACTTTTTCAAAGATATAATTAATTATATACGACATGTGGTATCTAAGGAAGGAATATTAGTAGATTCTGATAAATTTAAATCTATCATGGGATGGCATGTTCCCAAAAATGCAACTGATATAATATCTTTTATAGGGATTACTAGCCACAATCGTAAATTTATTGAAGGATTTTCTAAGATTTCATATCCTATAACCTCATTATTAAAGAAAGGTAATAAATTTGATTGGAATGAAAAAATGTGAAGAAAGTTTTAATAAACTAAAACACTTATTAACAACATCTCATGTCCTATAGATTGTCGATCCGTACAAGGAATTTTCTTTATGTACATATTCATGCAAGGAGGGAATAGGAGGAGTATTAATTCAATAAAAATATGTTATAGTGTATAAGTCTATAAAGCTTAAGGACCAAAAAAATAATTATGCTACACATGATTTGGAATTAACTGCTATCATTCATGAACTTAAGATTTGGTGGAATTATCTCATAGGAAGCATAATTTTGCTAATGTCTTATAATATAATTCTAAAATATTTATTTGACCAACAACAGCTTAATGCTAGACATGCTATGTGCTTATCCTTTGTAATATTCTGAATTTTTTACTTGGCACTTATGGGCATAAGCCCCATTACATATGATTTTGCTTTCATTTTTTATTTTTTATATTGGGGATACGACCCCATTGTACATGAGAATGATGATTTGTTTGATATATTGGGTGTAAGCCAATTGCATATGTTTTATGTATATGATTTCATGTGCTAGGCACAGAAACTAAAGCACATAATTGATGAGATATTTGTGTTGAGCACAAGCTCTGAGGCACATGAGTATTTGTTATTTGTGTTGAGCGAGAACTATGAGGAACATGAGTATTTGATTTTTTTTTTGAGAAAGAATATTTGGAGCACATGATTATTTGATGTTTGTGTTGAACGAGAGGCTCTGGAGCACATCAATATTTTAATGTGTTTGTTGAGTGAGAGGCTCTGGAGCACATGAGTTATGAAACCTTTGTGTTGAGAATGAAGCTCTGAAGCACATGAAAAGATAATAATTTGAAGTGTTGGGCATAGGCCCTCGAGAATTCCAAGTTTATGTTGAGCATAAGCTTTGGAACATAGGATCCTTGGCCATTGTATCCCTAGGTGTATCCTACAAATACATCGTAGCATTAGTGTTGAGTGAGGAGCTCTAGAACTGCACTAAGTTGTGACTTCTTGTTTCTTATCATTGAGTATGGGCTCTAGATAAACACTAGGATTTACTGAAAAATTAATATGTTGAGTGAAAATGACTCTGATAAAACATTGATCTCATCTTACTTATTTTTAAGTGCTTAAATAAAATTTAAAATTTATGTATATCATCAAGTATTGAATAACTACCATGTTAAACAATGTAATCCAACATGCAAGGAGGTTTAGAGTTTCTCAACCTAGTTGACCTAACCCCTACCTGAAGGCCTTAATAAATAAGTGACTATAAGCTAGAAATAAAACTATCATATTATTAGGGATCATCCTATATGATACCTAAAGTAAAAATGTTAACAATGATATATATATAATGTGTATGAAAGAGTAAGCATAAGTATTAATATGTGTAGCTATGAATAATAATGAAAGGATCTATGTATTGTTATTTATTATTAATATTAATTAAATATTAAATACCTAGAAGAGTCAATGTAGGAACTAGTCAAAGAGCTCTTAAGTTAAATTAAATAAATATTAAATTCACATAAATTAAGTAAAAAGGGTTATTTCAAGAAAACAAATGATTCTTGATTTAACTGCCCCTTTTCCTAAAGTCTGTCTATAAAGACCCAAGCCAAAGAGAGGTTGGGCGATCTTTTGGATTATTCCATCATTCTACCTGATTATTCTCAAGGGAGTTCTTGGAGAGAATTTTTTCCAAGAGGAAAAAAAAAACTAATACAGGACCTCTTATCCTAGATAGGGAAGCCTTACCTTAGGAGATCTAAGCTACTTGCATGTTGGAAGCAACTCGAGGGGATCTAGTTTGAAACCAGGAATGGTTCTAGGTCATGGTTTGGTGGAACATGGTAGTTTCCAAGTTATTCGGTTAACTAAACAGAGGTTAGAATTGTCTAATTCCTTGTTAATGTTGTATGTCTGAGTGTGCATGATTTCCAGCCATTAAAATAGCTTCAAATTCTAGGTATGAGGTTTCTTTATCTTCCTTACAATTCATACATTTTTCTTGTTTAACAAAGGGATTAAAATATGGAATGATAATATGATTATTATCTATTGCTTTAGTGAGGTTATTTCTACATAACCTTAAAAGAACAACTAGGGTTATTTTAGTTCACATATGCATACAAACCCTAGAAATAAAGATTATGCTACAGGAGTGTTTTGTTTTCTTAGCCATGATCGTCTAGTTAGGAAAGTATAGATATTATTCTTATTATTAATTGTAGACTATCACATATACTTATATCAGCTTTCAAAACCATAGGAAAAGATAGTCTATATTATTTCTGCATTACTCTTTCATCATTTATATTTTAAATTCATCCTTCTCTAATGGTGTATTTTTCTAACAGATTCTAGATTATTTAAGTTAGCTAGATTCCTAATTATTGTTCCGAACTTAAATACTGAAGTAAAATAGAGTTTATATACTAATAAACCAATTTAAAAAATCCACATACTAGAGATCAAATCTCTGAGTAGAAGAACTTCAAACTAGAATTAAGTCACATAAAAAATAACTAACAAACTATCAACAAAAAGTACTAATTAAAATACACAGAAACGAAATGATCTTTATTAAAATCCAACTCTACATATTTCACTGTTGGCATATTACATATTGCCAGCATGCTTATTATTTCACCCATCAAATCCATTATATACAACTATAGCATAAACATTGTTTAGAAACTTAAAACATAAATTAAATACCATTTCCATGTTGAATCTTAAACAATTACAAAGTATAGAAACTGCTATAAACCAACCACTAAAAATCAATTATCTACATAATATAAACCAAACCATTAAAAAAAATATCCATTTAAAATCCCAAGATCGAGTCCTGTCGTCATTGTTGCCAAAACAATAATATACACATTGTATTAAACACCAGTCCATGCATAAACAACCCAGGATTGAATCCTGTAGGATTGCATTATTAAAAACAAAATCAAATCAAATTACATGCCCATGAATCGAATCCTATAGGTATCAATTCTAAAACACCAATGTATTAACTCTATAAAGGGATCGCATTATAGGATGCCCATGAAAGTTTCAACATAAACCACATTTTACACTAAATATGAAATACACTAGCATAACCAAACACATAGAAAATTAATTCAAACACTACTTCCAACCGACAGTGTATTTTCTAAGGGATGAGGCACGGCTTATATAAGCTCACTGATATAAACCCCAACACACTCACGTATTTAAATACTTATTGGAATAAAATGTATCAGCTTCGTATTCACCTCAAAGGCAGATCCAGGCTCATGGCCGTGTGGAGAAACCCCAACCCATAACCAACACAAATTATACCCAACAAAAATAATGCCATGGTGGAATAACTTAAACCCTATTGTCAATGCTTACATTCACGTCCTTACCAAACATAGAAACCATATTTGCAAGCGGTATGCCAAGCTAAAGGCCATAATAATAAAACCCAGCCACGATAACAAACCATACATTCCAAAATTTTAATGCATAAACAGTAAATTAACATGAGCATGAGTTACATAGTTCCATTGAAATAAATGGAACTGTAATGCTAAATATTCTGCATCATATAAGTTCAAATGCAACACCATTCCATTAAAACATCAACCCATATGATTTACTTACAAACCAAAATCTATTTACAAGAGTCAATATTTCTTTTGGATAGACACGATTCACCAACATTTTTACATTTGAAACATACAGGAACAAGTCAATTATAATCACATCTCTTAGATTCCCAACACCATAAAAAGTCCCCAAACCAGCTAGAAAAGTCTACAAACAAAATCTACACAGAGATAAACCGTCCAAGAACAGAGTGCAACACTCTATCACACAGAAGCATGGGGGTAAAAGCATATGCTATTTCTTAAGGCTTACCTCTTAAACGGTTGTGTAGAAAATCGAGAGAGACACTGAAAATCCATGAGCCCAAGCCACCCTATCACCTTGAAAATAAAAAACATAGATCCATGAGAAGTATGTTGAAACATCAACTAAATAAAACAAAAAAATAGTGTTGCAAAACCAGGTTGAGAACATACCTTTCGACATAGGGGAAGCTGCTACTCCGTGCAGCATGAACACCCGAGAGCCAAAACCAAAGAGACCACCAGAAGAAGAACCAAATGAATCACACAAATGACCAAGCCAATGTTTTTGGATTGTTTCTCACTCTTTCCAAGTTTTCATAAATGTGTCACCCTAGTTTCCAATATCAATGCAATTTTTACCCGCATCTCCATAGTTAAAACCATAATGAAATCACATTTGCACTAAACCCTAATCGAAACCCTCATTTGCATCGATAAGACATAGTTTTATGGCATATGAAATATTCCATAAAAGGTTTATATATAACCCATAATATTTACAAAGACTTATCACCAACTTTTCTATAACATATGTATTAAGCCTTAAACCATAGGCTTTACACCTTAAAAATTACATGTTATAAATTGAATATCAAGTGGATAAAAATATTATAACCTCAACACATAATAATAATGACCATCATGAATATTTAGGTCATACACTCTCAACAATGTGTAAACAAGAGAAATTAGGTACAGTTAGGCAAGGAGTTTAGTCCTCTTATCTTCAGTATGAATAGGTTAGCGTATCATAAGTTATCATGTACTAGGATGTTACATTTCACTGTAGTAGATAGATTCTGGTAACAAAGTAACCTATAGAAAAAGGGGAATTTTGCATTAGTTCGCAATGAACTAAGTACAACTAATAAAAGTAGGAGGAACCTTTTACCTCTCCAAGTGGTCCCTTAACGGATAGAAATCCTGCCACTCCACCCCTTAACAGTTAATGAAAGTCAGAACTTTTAATAAATAAAACCATAAATGAAGTACAAAACATATAAACATGAAGTAATACATAATTGAACTAGCATACACAAATGTATGATAAATATTAAACACTAGTAGAGTAATCACATAATCAGTATGAGTAATATAACAATAATGCATAATTACATCAGCATTACATAGGAAAATACTTAGAAAATGAAAGGAAGCTTATTACACTTAGATCTAGTAAATAATGACAGACATATTCTACAAAAGATAAACTAATATCCATGATAGGTAGTATTTAACTAGCCTACAAATTTATATTTTATTATTTTTTAATTTTGGGGACATGTGGTATCAGAGACCAATTTCAACACTATGAGACCGAATGGGTGTGCCAAACATTCATTACAGAAAGTGAATTTTTTTTAGATAACATAAAATTTCTTGTTATTAAAAGTTTTAAATTGTAGGATTCAAAGAAAATTTCCGATCATGAACACAGAATAAGACAACAGCTAGCAAGGAAAACTGAATACCCCCACACGAGAAGAAGAACTGGTGGTTGAATTAAATTCTGATGTACTAAAAACCATACAAATTCTTCAAGCAGGTTTACAAAGTTTCAAGGATGATAATATGAATGAAATAAAAGAGAAGCAAGTAATTAATGAATCTTTACTACAAAACAAGATGGGAGGAATCCTGCATGGACAACCTACTCATTTAACCAACAGGTCAAGAAATTTTTTTATCATAAACAGACCAACAACCCAAAAGAAGAAGGAAAAGAAGAACAAACCCCTGAACCTCTAGAAAGAGATTATCATATTCTTTCGAGTGATAATTTACTTTATCCTTGCAGAAAGAAACAAAGGAATGATGACAATCTCTAGGGAGAGTTCAAAAAACTAAAAGCCCCAACCTATGAAGGAGAAATGAAAACAGGGGAGAAACCTGAAGAATGGATACTAGGTATGAGAAAATACTTCCAAGTACACAACTACTCTAGTGAGATTAAATCCCGTCAATCCATCTATAATTTAAATGGAAAAGTGACTAGATGGTGGAGAGACCTAAAGCATACCAAGAAACAAGAGGTAAAAGAAATCCGATGAGTAACTTTCGCATATATTTTCAGGAGAAATACATGTCTAAAAGGTTCTTAGATAGAAAGGTGAAATAATTTCATGAGTTAACGATGGGTTCCATGACCATGGATGCTTTTATTAACATATTTTTGGATCAGTTACATTATGTGCCATACATAAAGGACGAGAAAGTGAATATACAACAATTTTTAAGATGTCTTCCTCCCAACTTTCGGGAGAGGATTGAGTTCGACATTCCTAAAACATTGGACACCACCCTACACAAAGCTAGGATTTTCTATGAGCATGGATAGTTGAGGAAGGAAAACATCAACAGAAGTAGAGACAGGTCTAGGAACTTCTTGAAAAACCGCAAACCAGGTTTTAGCCCACCGCCTTATTAAAAATAGAACAACATTTTTCTAGCTAATAAGAATTTCAACAAAATTGGTACAAAGTCATATGTACTAGCACCAAATGCTAGTAGACCGACAAAAAATCGGGGAGCCAGATGTTGCCCCACTACAAATCAAATGCTGGAAATGCCAAGGGCCCCATTGGGCCTGAGAATGCAAGAACAAGACCAATGGAATCTTATAGAATTTACAAGAAGAACCAATGGTAGAGGAAATAGATGGAACACTGAGGATTTATGCAGCCTTGGATGGCCGATATGAAGACCATTAGACTAATATGCTTGATATAGAAGGTAAGATTTCAAACCCTTCTATTTCAGTTTTTATTGATCTCATTTCTTGCCGAATTTATGTATCACCTCAAATTGTGGAAACACGTAAAATAGGTAGAGTTAAACATGAGAAACCATGGCCAGTGCAATTAGCCACAGGTACAAAATCAAAGGCTTATGAAATAGTTATATATTGTGACGTAAAACTAAATGGTTTCCCTCCTAGGATAAATTTGAGCATCCTACCCTTAGGATCATATGATATACTTATCAGCATGACTGGTTGGAATGACACCATGTCATGCACAATTGTTTACACAAGTCAATCTTGTGTACAGATAGCCAAGGAAATCAAGTAAATATTTAGGGCATACCTAAGATGGTTTATGTAAGAAGAACATCTTTCTTACAAGCAAACAAATGCATTAGGAAAGGCTGTAAACTATTTGCAGTGAACATGCAGTACATAAAAGTTGAAATAGAAGAACACATCGAGGAGTTTCCAGTTCTCGTAGATTTTATGGATGCATTTCCTGAGGAGATACCAGGATTACTACTGAAACGAGACTTGGATTTTTCCAGAAAAATGACACAAGGATTAGTTTCGGCTTCGAGATCCCCTTACTACATGAGCGCACCAGAGTTGGTGGAACTCAAGATGCACTTCCAGGAATTGATTGATAAGGGATATAAATGACATGCTATTTTACTCTAAGAGTAAAGAGGAACATGAAGATCATCTCCGCATAGTACTACAGGTGTTATGGGAACACCAAACCTATGCCAAGTTTGGTAAATGTGATTTTTACAAACCATAGATATAGTACCTAGACCACATTATCTCTGAGAAGGGGATAGCTGTTGACCCAAAAAATATTAAAGCCATGGAGTATTGTCCTAATCCTACTAGTGTGACAGACATTAGGTCCTTTTTTGGACTACTTGGTTACTACCGAAATTTCATTAAGAACTTTTCAAGGATATCTTGTCCCATGACCGCTTTGCAAAAGAAGGAGAACAAATTCTTATGGATGAGCAAGCGCAAGGAAATTTTTCAGAAGCTTAAACAACTTCTGACAACTCCATCAATACTACAAATTGCGGATCCGGGTGGGGATTTCGTTCTTTGCACGGATGTAATAAAGGAAAGGCTCAGAGGAGTCCTCTTGTAGAATGATTGCATGATCTATTATGAATCACCGAAGTTAAAGGAACACGAAAAAAACTAACCCACCCATGATCTTGAGTTAGCAACCATCATCCATGCCTTGAATATGTGGAGGTACTACCTCATGGGGAAGAAATTTATTCCAAAGTCAGACAATATGAATCTAAAATATTTATTTGAGAAACCAGATCTAAATTCTAGGCAGGCCAAATAATTGTCTTTCCTCAGTGAGAACCATTTTTGAGTTAAAGAATATAAAGGGAAACGAGAATAATATTGTTGATGCTTTCATCCAATGAGCTCATATGTTCTATGAGGTGACTTTAATTCAAACTAATTTGAAGTTACACAAGAGGATTAGAATGGCCAAAGGAGTTGGGCCTTTCTATGTTGAAATCCTCAAAAATGTGCAAGAGGACAAGTTATTTCAGCAATAAAATAGTACAAGGTAGATGAAACTAGACTATTGTGGTCTAAAAAGAGATTGTATGTTCTGGAAGAAGGGGGCATCAGGTCCAACATCCTCACAAAATTTCATTGAAAACCCTACTTAAGGCATCCAAGATATCAAAATATTAAATCCACAGTAAAGAGACACTTCTTCTGGCCTAAGTTAAAGGCTGACATATCATTGTTTATTGAGAAATGTCAAGAATGTCAGCTAGTCAAAGATGAGCACCAACATCCTTTAGGATTGTTGTAGCCATTACCCATTCCAGAATGGAAGTGGGAGGTCATTAGTATGGATTTTATTATGGGTCTACCAAAGTGTAAAAAGAAAAATGACTATATCTTTGTAGTAGTTGACAAGTTGTCAAAAGAATCACACTTCATTCAAGTGAAGTCGACCTACTACGAAGTACACATTGCTAACATCTTCTTAAATGAGATATTGATATTGCATGAGATACCGAAGTAAATCATCTCATATCAAGATACAAATTTTACTAGGAACTTTTGAAGATCCTTATTCTCTGGATTAGAGACACAATTAAACTTTAGTACTGCTTACCACCCGCCAATAGACGGGAAGACAGAACGGGTAAACCATATTTTAGAAGACATTCTTTGCATGTATGTCATGAACAACCCCACCATGTGGGAAGATTATTGCATATTGCAGAGATTGCATATAACAATGGACACCATACCTCCTCTAGTATGAGTCTCTTCAAGGTACTCTATGGACAGAAGTGTAGAACACTGGTTACTTGGGATAGCCTATTGGACCGGTTCATGTTAGGGCCCAACTTACCAAGGACTTGGAAAAATTGGTTACCAAGGTCCAACAGAAACTTAAAGAAGCACAAGACCGCAATAAGAGTTACATGGATAAGAAAATAAAATATAAATATTATCAAATAGGAGACCATGTTTACTTAAAAGTAAAAGAAAAAAGAACCTCGTCGAGCTTGGGGAGGTGCGGATAGTTGGCACCAATATTTTTTTGGCCCTTTGAGATACTGGCCAAGAGAGGGTCAGTGGCATATGAACTAGATTTACCTACTCACATAACAGTTCATAATGTTTTCCATGCATCCTTAAAAAATAAATATGTGTATGATACTAAACATGTGATTGATTGGTCCTTGTTACAGGTGGAACCTGAAGGAGAGTTTTTACCATAATCTCTTCATATAATGGACAAGCCTAGAGGTGCAGCTCAAGAAGCACACCATAGTCCAATTTAAAATTCAATGAAATAAATTTCAGGCTAATGATGTTACTTGGGAGAATGAATCCATGATGAGAGAGGCTTACACCGCCTTGTTTCATGATTTAATTCCTATTCCCTAGAACACCAGGGATGATGTTGTTCTAATTGGGGAGGGATGTAATATCCTAAATTGTATGACCTGACACTTATGGGAATAAGCCCCATTTCATATGATATTGCTTTGACGTTTTATTTTATATATTTTGCATAAGACCCCACTGCACATAAGAATGTTGATTTGTTTGATATAGTAGGAGTAAGACAATTGCATATGTTTTATGTATATGATTTCATGTGTTGGGAGAGGACCCTAAAGAACATAATTGATGAGTGTTATGGAGAGAAACTTCCTATGGCTTGGGGGTACCACAACATAAAGTATGACACTAGAAATCCATATTTCCCAATATGCAAGAACAGTAATAAAATATATCACTAAGGGACATCGAATCGTACGTTATTCCAAATGGTTGAAGTAGACCCCCTTTGCACTTTTCCAATGCAATTGCAATTACAATTTGCTCTCAACAATAGAAAACAAAGAATGCATGATATACATAAATTTGTTAGAGATATCATAGAATATATAATCAATCTTATATAAGTAATTAAATACATCCATGTATTCAATATTCATATTCAAAATGCACATGAATTTGATAGGAAAAGATATTTCTATTCATAAATTAGAGATACAATAGTGACAAACTTTGTTGGCACTTATGCAAACCAAAGAAACCAATTCCTACACCTGGTCCTCCACCATTTCAATCCTCCATTTCTCTATAGCAAGCTATCAAACCAAAGGAAATATTGGGAAGAAGACTATGTTCTCCAAGGGACAAAGGGATGTAGACTCAAGTATAAGAAAAGTTGAGGCAACAATGGACTATAGTTTACTTTCTCTTCAATTTATCCCCCTTCAATGTATCCAAGGGGTTCCTTATATAGCACTCCAAAGAGGTAATGGAGGGTTGAATTCAAGCACTCTCAAGGAATTTAGAAGGCCAAGAGTCAAGTTATTCAGACTCATATGAGGAAAAATCCAAAATTATTTGGACTTATGCACATATCTTGATCTACATTGGTTTGAGGTCAAAATTCGCATGTACACATGAGTATAGATTTAAAAGTCGTGTACAAGAATAAACATGTTTTTTTTAGGGATGATCTTGGAACATCAAAGTACAATATAATTCCATGGGTTCTAAGTATTCTGGAAAGGGAGAGGGAAGGCCATAAAAGTGTGATCTATAGGAGGCATCAATAGAGTCTCCAAGGGGAATGGAAGCATAACGAGTTGGTGGAGATAAACTTAGCGTAATGAGTACAACTCCTAAAGAAAAACTAACAACCCAACCAAGAGATGTGATATACAATGCTCTGTTCAAAGGCGACATGATGCGACTGTTGCCAAAGATAACATCTTTTGTTCTCCATATTTTTATGTTTGATTTTTTTTGGACTTTTTCAGATACTTTGAAAATATTGAAAAAGAATAAAAGTGCTTTATAGTACATAGCTAGGAGGAGATGATTTTCAGGGAAAAGAAAGCTAGTTCAAATAAGTGGAACATGCCTATGCTCAATGCAAGGACACATGTGCAGGATAATGACACTCAAGGGAAGTTCTCCTCTCAGTAAAGGGGCGATCAAGCTGCAAAGGATATATAAAAGGCTCTGCTTGGCTATACATGAGGCAAGCCTAGGCTATATTACTGATAACTTGAAGTTAGGGAGCTGGCGTAAAGCTCAAGAAGGCAAGACAAACTCATGAAATGCAATTACAACTTGACATATACAAGGGAGTCCTTATGGGTAAAGGCCAACATAAATTTCAAGAGGAGTAAGAAGCTCTTTCTCAATGACATGGTGGGACTAAAAAATATACTCCCACAACCTATAGGAGGTATCTCAGCATGGGAACCAAATAAAAAATAGGGTCTAGCTAGGGCACCCATGTATAGGAAAGCTCTACCATTCACACAATACCACTTCCAACAACAGCATGAAGGTTTTGTGATATCATGGAATGGGTTCGTACCTAAGGTTAAAATGAAATAGTCATAAGGTCATGCAAAATGCAGGCGGATGTGAAATCCTAACCTATATGGCATTTTGAGACATTATACCTGTAATAAGCACAAACAGATCAAAGAATCGGTCAAATAATTCTTAAACGGGACCCTACAACACCATATTAGTCCAAAAGGTCCAAAAATGGTAAAAAATGCATCAAAAGTATAGAAAGTGGGTAAAATTTTCAAATTTTTTTCTATAAAATAGTAAAAAAATAAATTTTTTCATACTATTTGAAAATTTACCCAACATAGTGCTTCTGTACCCATAAAATTAGAAGCTGATTTTGGGAGAATCCTCTGGTGAAATCACTCCCCATTTGGTCCAGGTAACTCCTCATGCTATACTCTTCCATTTACATGTTTTTATTTCTAAATTTGGTGGCCAATTTTTTAATTTGGGCCATCCCAAGTAGTGCGTTTTGGCCCATGTAGAAATTAGGTATTTTTCTGTGTATACGGTTGGGTATACGCAGAAAATACCATGATACCCACGTGCAAATGCGTATGTTTCAAAAATAGTCGCATACAGGGCCATAAATGGTAAATGAAAGGTCAAAATCTCATGAAACTTGGCAATATTTGTGGAGGATGGTGATAGAGTGGACAAATCGTAAATATGGTGATCTTGAAGAGGCTGTGCAGATTGATCTCATGGATCAACAAACATTAAAGGAATGTGAACTATACAAGTTTTGGCGCCTTACAAGGTTAAGGTAAAAGCCAAGGCTACTCTAGTTGCTAGTGGATTGTTGGGATCCTAACTCAAAGGTTTTTCAGTGAGATGGCATGCCCCTCAACATTGAAGTTGAGGACATTTACTTTATCATAGTATTTTCCCATAGAGGGGAGGTTGTAAACCTACGGTCTCGTGGGCTAGGAGGTGGGCTCACTATAGATGAGTATATTGTTGTGTATTGTGTCCCATATATAGAGAAGGTTAGTGTTTATGTATATGTAACTTCAGAATGCATTCACTTGTATTTCTTATGTATTGTAACCCGATGTTTATTCTGGGATGTATTTGTAATTTACTTGAGTCATGTCATGCCCTGATGTTCCGATCAGAAATATCTATAATGTAATCAAGTCATTTTAAGTCATTGTGGGTAACCTTCCTATTGTATAAGGATTAAAGTCCCTGCAGTTTCAGGACATTAGGGTTATTAGACTCTCCTAGAGAGGTCAGCCCTAGTAGGGTTTTAGTCATGTCAGGATTAGTATAAATAGAGAGCTAGCCTCTCTATTTAGTACATAACTCATACACACTCAAGTGTAGTGCATAGTTGAGGAAGGAGAAGACATTGGGGCTAGATAGAAAGAAGGTTACTACTGTCGGGAGATCATCTTACTATTTTAGGGTTTTACTTTTGGTGTTGATTCTATCTCTGCGGAAGTTGTGGGATTTTCTCCATTTATGGTTTCCCTAAGGAAAAAAATTGTGTTCATTGTCTCTTTTGTTTGATTGATGTGCTTGTTGTTCTCTTAGTTAAAGATCCTAATGTTATACTAGCTTAATGTTAAAAATCTAACATGGTATGCGAGCTAACCTGAGAAGAAGACACTATGCAGCTGCAGGAACTAGGGATTCCTACTTTGTGGATCTCTATCCACAATTTTTTAGAAAAATAAGGTTGGAATAACTCTCCTCCTGAGGGTGCATCTTTCTATTGAAGCAGAATGCAATTCTGAGGTTTTTTAGTTTTGGGCCTCACACTACTGCCCAAAATTAGGGATTTTCGCAGAAGATGAATTTTTCAGTGAGCCCATGCCTGAATTGATCTCCTCCCTAAAATAAAATTTAGGGATCAATTTCAAAAAATTGGTTGGATGAAACTCTAGAAAAGCAAAACCCTAATCTGCTTCTGAACCAGCACTACTGAATTTAAGCTACAAATCCAGATACGACATCTTGAACTGTTAAGATCTAAATCTTTTGTATTTCCATTTGAGGTTCTCAGTTAAGATGTCTCATCATACCAATCTTGATGAAAAACTTGAGGGAGCTGATTACTTCCGAGCCTAGAAGTATAGGATCTCCTTGGTCCTAGAAGAGAATGAGTTGGACTCCTACATCAATGAGGAGGTTCCAGTTATAGAGGGAGATGAGGATAAGGCCTTACGCAAGAAGAAGATGGTTATGGAAAAGAGAATCATTGCTGATTCTATCAAGGATCATCTCATACCACAGGTGTCCTCCCTAAAGACACCTAAAGCTATGTTTGATGCCGTAACCAAATTGTTTGAAGGGAAGAACATAAATCGAGAGATGACTCTGAGAAACCAACTGAAGAATGTGAAGATTTAGAATGAAGAAACCACCTAGTCTTACTTCACGGGAGTTTCTCAAATCAAGGAACAACTGGAAGCAGTAGATGAAGAAGTGGAAAATGACGAGATTGTAATGACCACCTTGAATGGTCTCCATAGATCATGGGACTCCTTTATTCAATGGATATGTGCCAGAAATAAGTTAGTCAAGTTCAACAGACTATGGGAAGAATGCTCTCAAGAAGAAGCTAAGATAGCAGCCAAAGGAGAGAAGATGTGAAGTGAAGATAAAGCTCTCATAGTACATTCCAAGAAAACCAAAAGAAGTTCTAATCACTCCAGAGGTAAGCATTTTTCTAAAAATAAATCTAGAAAAGATTTCTCTAGAGGTAGATGTTATACTTGTGATGAAGTAGGACACTTTGCAAAAGATCGTCCTAAAAGACAAAATAAGAAAAAGGGCAACAAGAAAAGACATAATTCTCATGCTGCAAAGGATGATGAACCATCCAAGAAGAAAACCAGATATGAAAGTGAAGACTCTTCAAGTGATGAAGAATATGTCTTGATTTCTGCTCTCATTGGAAATATCACACATGGAAGAAATGATTGGCTTATAGATAGTGGGGCTTCCAAGCATATGACAGGATTCAAAGAATCCTTTGTGAAAGTTTCAGAACATGAATCACCTCACAAGGTGAACCTAGGAGATGACTACCAATATCCAATAAAAGGCTGTGGGGAATCTTCTTATAAACTAGACTCTGGAAAGTCTTTGAGGATGCAAGATGTGTTTCTACCAAGACTAAAGAAGAACCTTCTCTCCATATCTGTATTAGATGCAAGATGCATGAGGGTTGCATTCATAGATGGCCAAGTCATCATGTGGCCAAAGGGAAAGACTATTAATGATGCAGTAGTGATTGCAGAACAAGAAGGAGGTCTATACAAATTTAAGGGCCATCCAGAACAAGCCTTGGTCCATGACACACTAGAGCAAAATCAACTTTGGCATAGAAGGCTTCCACATGTGCATTACAGAGCACTACCAATTGTAAGCAAAGTTGTTGAAGGTCTTCTATAAATTCAAGAAAAACATGATGGGGTCTGCAAAGGATGTGCGAAAGCAAAGAATACAAAGAAGACATTTCCAAGTAGCGAAAGCAAAGAAAAAGGAATCTTGGAAATCATCCACTCCGATGCACGCGGTCCTATGTCATCAAGATCACTAAGCGGGTATGTATACTATGTTTATTTTATTGATGAATTTTCTAGGAAGACATGGATTTAATTCATGAAGAACAAAGATGAAGTATTCAGCAAGTTCACGAAATTCAAAGCCTTGATCAAGAATCACACAGACAAGAAGATCAAGACATTTCGATCAGATAATGGTGGAGAATTCACATCTAATGAATTCAAAGAGTTATGCAAAGACTCGGGGATTAAGAGGGAGTTGTCCACTCCTTATAATCCACAACAAAATGGGATTGCAGAAAGGAAGAATAGAACTATCATGGAAGCTGGAAGAGCAATGCTTCATGATCAAGATCTTCCTATGAATCTTTAGGCGGAAGCTGCTAGAAAAACGGTGTATGTACAGAACCATACTCCACATAGTGTACTCGAGAACAACAATCCTGAAGAAGTCTTCTATGGAAAGAAACCAAAAGTCAGCCATCTCAGAATATTCGGCTGTCTTGTGTACATACACATTCCAAAAGAAAAGAGAAAAAAATTAGATCCTTCAGGAAAGAAGGGTTTTTTTGTGGGATACTCTGAAAACTCAAAGGCTTACAGAATATATTTCCCAGGATACAAGAAGATTGACATCAGCAAGGATGTGACATTTGATGAAGACACAGCTTACAACAAATCCAAAAAGAAACCTGCTGAAGAATCTGAAGAAGTAGAAGCACCCAGAAATCATGATACAACCATGAATGAAGAAACTCGAGAAGAAGATCGAAAATTTGAAGAACCAGAAAGACCTATAGATCCACCTCCAGAGAAGAATCCTCATAAGATGAAACCTTCTTGGGTATGAGAACTTATCCAAGGTGCGAAAAGATATGGTACTCTAGAAGAGAATCACAGAGAAAGAAAAAGGACCAGATCCTACTCCGAGTATGTAGCATTACTATGTGATTTCATTGATAAAGAACCTTCCAGTTATGAAGAAGCGATAGAGAGGAAAGAATGGAAGGATGCTATGATCAAGGAATATCAATCGATCATGAAGAATGATGTTTGGGATGTTGTCCCAAGACCAGAAGGGAAGTCAGTTGTAACTTCCTAATGGATCTACAAGATCAAGCATGTTGCAGACGGTAGCATAGAGGAATATAAAGCAAGATTTGTTGCTCAGGGTTTCTCACAGAAAGAAGGAATATATTATGAAGAAACGTTTGCACCTGTAGCCATATACACTTCCATCAGATTAGTACTTTCCCTGGCTGCAGTGATGAAATGGAAGATACACCAAATTGATGTCAAGACTACTTTCTTGAATGGTGTAGTGGAAGAGGAAGTGTATGTAGAAAAACCACTTGGTTTTGACACACATGATAGAGATTCGCATGTATGTAGATGGAAGAAATCCATGTACAGTATGAAACAGGAACCCAGGACTTGGTATGACAGAATTGATAGCTTTCTATCTAGTTTGGGAGTTACCAAGAGTAAAGCAAATTCCATCCTTTACTACAAGGTTGAAGATAGCAACCTAGTGATGCTCCTACTATATGTAGATGATCTATTTGTGACATGTATGGATGGGTTGATTGTTGATACGAAGAGAAAGCTTTCTACCGAGTTTGAAATGAAGGACTTGGGTATGATCCATTATTTTCTAGGTATGGAGGTGTGGTAGAGTGTAGATGAAATCTCCCTTGGACAAGGGAAGTAAGCAGTAGAGATCCTGAAAAGGTTAGGGATGATGGACTGCAAGGCTATGGCCACACCTATGGCATCGAACCTGAAGCTATTGAGTGATGCTTCATCAGAATTGGTTGATGCTATGATGTGTCATCAGATGATTGGGTCCTTGATGTACCTGATAAACACTAGACCAGATATTTGCTTTGATGTGAACACCTTAAGCCAGTTCTTGATAGATTTGAGACATGTTCATTTGATTGATGAAAGTATGTTCTGAGATACCTGAGAGGTACGGTTGATTATGGGCTCAAGTACGATACAAATTAGAATATTAACTTGGAGGGTTATGTTGATTCAAATTGGGCAGGTAGTGCCATCGATAGGAAGAGCACTTCAGGATGTTTCTTCAGTATGGGATCTGGTGTGATCTCTTGGTTTAGCAGGAAGCAATCCTATGTGGCACTGAGTAGAGCTAAAGCAGAGTATGTCACAGCTTGTTCAGCTAGTTGTGAGGCAGTATGGCTTAGGAAGCTACTGTCTAATTTATTTGATCTCCAGCTGGATGCTACTTGTATACACTGTGACAAATAGAGTTGTGTGAAGTTTTCAGAGAACCCAGTGTTCCATGATAAGTCGAAGCATATCGAGATCAAGTATCACTATATCAGGGATATGGTGTAGAGGGGAGCAGTGAAGCTCCAATATATTGTGATGGACGATCAAATAGTTGATATGTTGACAAATCCATTGGCTAGAGTGAAGTTTGTGTACTTCAAGGAGAAGCTTGGTGTTCTCCAGATTGAGGTCGCTTCCAAGGGGAAGTGATGAGTCCGAAATCCATTTCTGATGAGCAAGTCAGATTTAAGGGCTAAGCCATTCTATCATGGTGAGAGGATTAGTTCCTTCCATGTCATATTTGAGTGCTAAGCCATTCTAATATGACTGTAGGATTGGTTCCTACATGATCAGATATAAGGGCTATTTCCATTCTTGGAGTGGAGCTTCCTCGTCAGTTACTAGGAATACTTGGTCTTCGACTAAGGGCCTTTCTGAGATGATTGTAACATGTAGTCTTACATGATCAGATGTGAGCGCATGGCCATTTTTATGTGATTTAGGGATGTGTTCCCACTTGATTAGATATAAGGGTTGTTGCCTTTCTGACGAGTAGGTCATATGTGAGTTCTGGCCATTCTGATGTAGGATTAGTTCCTACACAGATGTAAGGGCTACCGCCTTTCTCACGACGAGGTCAGATGTGAGTGCCAACCATTCTAATGTAGGATGAGATCCTACATAGACATAAGGGTTACCGCCTTTTTCACGAGTAGGTCAGATGTCAGTGCCAACCATTCTAATGTGACTATAGGATGATGTCCTACATGATCAGATGTAAGGGCTATCGCCTTTCTGACGAGGAGGTCAGATGTGAGTGCCATCCATTTTGACGAGTAGGTAAGATGTAAGGGCTATCGCCATTCTCTGAATGGAGGCACCCGATCAGTTACCATGAACCATCAGTATAGGAATAAGTGCCTTTCTGACGAGTCAAGGTCAGATGTAAGTGTTGTGCCTTTCTGACGAGTCAAGGTCATATGTGAGTGTTGGCCATTCTGACAAGTAGGTCAGATGTAAGGGCTACCAAATACCTATGAGGAGGTAGGCCTACACCCAAGCATGGAAAAGGGCTGGCTCTATAGAACTTCCTGTGATGAGAAGAATCATGAGATAGCACATATGATAATGACCCAGTGATGATCTAGATCGAGCTATGATCTAGATCTAGTTATGATGTCTCTAATATGATCCAGATCGAGTGATGATTCAGATCCAACAATGATGATCCACATCTAGTGATGGTGATCCAGATCTAGTGATGATCCAGATCCAGTGATGATGATCCAGATCCAATGATGATGATCTCGTGATGATCCAGATCAAGATGAAGATGACTTGAACATGAACATGAGGAGAACTTGACGATGACCCAGATGATACACAAAAGAAGATTTGTGCTGCAAATTGTGTTGAGAGAATACCTTCCTAGTTAAGAGGGAGTGTTGATGTATATGTAACTTCGAAATGTATTCACTTGTATTTCTTATGTATTGTAACCTAATGCTTATTCTGGGATGTGTTTGTAATGTAATTGAGTCATGTCATGCCACGATGTTCTGATCGGGAAGATATATAATGTAAACAAGTCATCTCAAGTCATTGTGGGTAACCCTCCTATTGTCTAAGGGTTAAAGTCCCCGCGGTTATGGGGTACTAAGGTTATTAGACTCTACTAGAGAGGTTGGGCCTAGTAGGGTTTTAGTCATGTCAGGATTAGTACAAATAGAGAGCTAGACTCCTTATTTAGTACACAACTCATACACACTCAAGTGTAGTGCGTAGTTGAGGAAGGAGAAGACACTGGGGCTATATAGAAAGAAGGTTAGTGCTATTGGGAGATCATCTTACTATTTTGGGGTTTTACTTTTGGTGCTAATTCTATCTCTGAGGAAGTTGCGAGGTTTTCTCCATTTATGGTTTCCTCGAGGAAAAACACTTTGTTCATTGTCTCTTATGTTTGATTGTTGTTCTTGTTGTTCTCTTAGCTAAAGACCCTAATGTTATACTAGCTTAATGTTAAAAATCTAACAGTTGGGAGTCAAATCCCAACCAATGCGATCCAAAATATCGAGTTGAAAGCCATATTGTTGGCATTCAACAAGATAGTGGCATATGCCTCTCTCCACTAGGATTCAAGTCCTTTGATGTTCTATGCAGTGGAATGCATGCATCCTACTATATATGAGTGGAGTACCTCACTATTGAGCAACATGAAACAAGAAATTACTAACTGCAATATGTGGTGGGTGAGGAACTTTGGCAATGAAAGCATATTGAGTGCTTTATTTTTTGAGTGTGTGCCAGGGCTAAGCCCTAGAGTTGAGATTCCCCCACACATATTTCAATATCTATCTTAGCTACATTGGGAAAACATCATGCAGAGACTAGGAGAGGGTTGGGTGTCGAAACCCTACCCAACAGACTTCTTTCTTTAGTGGTGTAGACATATCATCACCATAGATTACTATCCCTATGCAAGGATCAAATTTTTTGTTGACTCGGACATGCCTATACCACCAGGCTCTTCATATGGAGATATAGGTAATGAATCTTGACTCCAACTTTTTTTTTTGAATTATTAAATTTTTTTGTGTTTTTTGATATATGGAATCAAAAAGACATGTTTTTGGTGTGGTGACATATAGTGATACCCTGTCATGTACATGAAGATGTGGGACCACGACGGCTGGATGGTTTCCCTCGTCATCGACGGAGGGGAAGAGGAGATGATATCATGGGTGTGGATGTGGAGTGTGCACTCCAAATAATTCACATGAACTTTGTTCATTTGACACATAGGGTTCCCATGGCGCAAGTCGAGGGCTTTCCTCAGGCCATGTAGCTCCAAGTGGTCATAGTATCATGGGCATGGGTTTGTTTATTTCACTGGCTTGCTAGAGCTGTAGTTTGCTACCATGATCAATACCCTCCTCCCCCATAGGATTAGAATATTGGGGTGTATATATTTTTTGTATGACCGTGTAGTATACTTTGGTGGTTCAGAAGCCCCATTTTTGTATATGACACTTATGTATTATGAAACCACATTTTGGACATATATTTTAATGAAAAAATACCTATGATGATTGATTATTATCTTGTTTACATGTGTAGTTGTGTTTGTGAATGCTTATGGTATGTGAAACAAATGCTAATCTAGTACACAATTAACATATAAATCAACAACTTGATTGAAATTTCTTGTAATATGGATGTATTTTATGTTCTCAAATTGTCGTTCATGCAACCTGACATGAAAAAACCTTCATAAAAAATTTGGATCCCTAACATGATAAAATCCATTAAGCTATGAAACCACTAACTGTGAATCAAGACGTACCTTAAGAGAGTGAACACCATGTGAAATGGCATCATGCAATAAATCAATAATGACACTATACTCTGCAACATTTTTTTATGAAGGCCATAAACAAACCGCTCTTGAAGACAAAACTTAACCCGTAGGAGTATAAATCACCGAAGTAATCAAAGCTGAGCTTTGAGTGTGGAATCTAGCACCATCAGTGAATCCTATATAGATCGAAGACTTTGTCAACATCTGCCACAAAAAACGAAAGCTAGTCAACAAAATCGATCACCACAAGTAAACCAAAAATACGCTATGTAAATGTATAATAATATATAATAAGTCATCCTCGACCGAAAATCATGCATAGTACTTCTTAAGATAGAGCCCATTTCTAGGCTTTTCCAAGGCTATCCCTTCATAGTCGACTAACTCATAGGCACCTTTCTCTAATACATTCTTGATAATGTAAGGCCCATGCCACATGGGATTTAAATTCCCTTCCCCCAAGGGTTCCTTAGCTTGGTCCCACAAGAGAACAAAGTCACCTTCACTAAACATATTAGGACAAATAGACTTATCATACTGGACCTTAACACGATGCTTGTCAATCTAAAGAGCCACTAAAGCATCTCGATGCTACTCATCAAGCTCCTCTAAGTGGACCAAACATTTATCCAATGCGAAAGTGTCTGGTAAATGCTCCATGGCTAGCTTCAAAGAAGGTATTTTTCACTCAACTGGTAAAACCGAATCCATCCCATGTACAAGATGATAAGGAGAAAAAATAGTGGTAGTATTAACTGCGGTTTGATAGGCCCACAAAGGATGATATAACATGATGTGCCAATTTGACTTACTTTGTGTGATGGTTTGTTGGAGAATGGAATTAAGTGAATTGTTCACCACTTCAACCTGTCCATTCTATTGAGGATAGTAAGAACATGAATGCTCTTGCTTATATCCCAACTTCGAAGACATCTCTTCCATCATTTTGTTTTGAAAGTGCTTGCCATGGTCTGTGAAATTATCCCTTTCAATGCCGAACTAGGTGATAATCTGGTTGAATATGAAATGCATGGTTGCCTCACCATCGGATTTAACTATGGGCATAGCCTCTGCCCATTTCGTGAAATAATAAACAACCACAATAATATGATGGTTCCCCCCAGCCGAAGATGGGTTGTAATCTATAAAATCGACCCCCCACTTGGTGAAGGGACCGGCGATGATGATCGGATGCAAAGGGGAAGGGTGAGAGCACATATTCCATGCAAACACTTGGAAAGGGTGGCACCTATTGACCGCATTAACATAATATTTAAAGATGGACGACCAAAAACTATCCTACTCTCAATATTTTTGGGCTGTATAAAGCCAAGATAAATTACCGCCACACGCCCCTTCATCGAAATCAGTCAGCACAACCTCAACCTCCTCATGAGTTAAGCAATTATGTAAAATGGAATCAACCCCATGATGGTACAAAGTGTTATCCACAATGAGGTAATTCTTTGATACATGATGTTAAAACCGATGCTCATCCCGTGAGAGGTGAGAAGAAACCTTCAAATTTTGCAAGTAGACAATGATGTCCCCATACCATGGGTCAGTAGGCCAGATGATAAATATGTTCTCCTCAATGAATCAGTCCTCATGAACTTCTCCTTCATCCAAACTTAGAAAATCAAAGATAAGCTCAGCTAAAATCAATGACTTCTTTGATTATTCTACAACAAATTCTAGGACAAACTCTTCCAATATCACAATACACTTATTTTATTTTCCCCATATCATCCTTCAGGTGAGGAAGAAATGAAATGGATTAATGTGAAATACAACAAAATTTTGGCAAAGAAGAATATGATCTCTCAAATGTTGAACCACATGGATGGTAGCTAAGGCCAACTTCTCAACATGGGTATAACAAAGCTATGTGCCAATAATGTTTCAGCTAAGATAGTAGATGACATTCTCCTAAAGTTCCTCATCCTATTGAACCATTACCATGCCAATAATCTCCCGAGACACGGACACATATATCACAAATTCACAGCTATAGTCGGGTGGACTAAGCACAGGGGTCGATGCCAATGCTCTCTCCAAAGCATCGAAAGACTCATGGGATCGCTCATCCCAGATAAATGGAGTGTATTTCTTCAACAAATTCAAGCTTCTTGTCAAATTGGAAAAATAACTACGAACCTTATACACTCTTTAGAAACAATGAATCCTAACAAACGACTAATCTTCATGCAAAATATGCACTTATGGGGATTTAATCGAATTTGATAATGGAGGCATCTATCAAAAACCAAATGCAAATGATAAGGATGACACACCCTCATATGAGAGTGAGTATCTAAATCATCCAAATATACTTCAATAATATTTTTAAGGTCATGAAAGGAAAAGGTCATGGCCCGTTGAAACATAGCTCCGACGTTTTTAAGGCCAAAGGGCATCTTCTAGTATGCAAATGTTCCCTAAGGACAAATACAAGAATTCTTATGTTGGTCCTCGGGTTTAATTTGGATCTGATTATAGCTAAAGAAGATGTACACTCATCCAATATTTGATCAATAAATGGTGTAGGGAAATTATCCCGAGGATAGGCTCGATTTAAATCTCTAAAATCAATGCATACTCGAATTGTTCCCTTCTTATTATCCACCGAAATGGGGTTTGACACCCACTCCATCAAGGGAATGAGATATATCAAGACATATTTGAGTAACTTCTCTATCTCGACCTTAATTGCAGACACTTTCCTAGGATTCATTGCTCACAAATGTTGTCATACAGGCTTAACATCCGGATAGGTTTTGATTTCATGCTCGACCATGCGAGGGTGAATTCCTATAATTTATTCATATGGCCAAGCAAACACATCTTGAAATATCATCAGGGGAACAATCCACCCCAATGTACATGTTTTCAATCTTTCCAAGAACATAAGAAATATTGATAGTTATAGTCGGTGACAAGTTAGCCATGTTCCCTTCAACATACTTATTAGGAGATCCTAATGGGACCACATGCCTACCAATTTTCTCACTAAATATTTCCTTAAAGTCATTAAGCTCAATATCATCAAGATTAGGGAGGAAATAAGATCTAAGATCTATGATGCAACTCTCCCCAAGCTTTCTCTAACCCAGACATAGCCTCATCCAATGGAAAGATGTCATCGAGGTAGTCATGTGAGTGAGATGATGAAAATTCCCAAGCAGGAAATGCATAAAGGTCCTCCTATTACTTTTGGGAAGAGGAGGAATAGAATCTACAACCGAATCAATATTAGATTGATAAGCCACCATAGTTGTAGGAACTGACATGTCCATCTCAGTAGGTATATAAAATTTACCTCAAGTACTCGAAGAAGGAAGGGTCAAAGGATCTACCATATGCGAAGTGCAGAAAGAAACTAAACCCAAAAAAGTTGAATTCTTACCAATACTAGAACCAATATTAAGAATGGGCGTGGCACAACTAAAAATTCCTATCAGCGAAGGATACATGCCTACCCCAATATTCTCAATTTCTGTCTGAGAATGATCGATAATCGGGATAAAATCTCTCGACGATGCTTTCGAACTAGAATTATCAAAGGATCTTTGATCAACCATCACAACTTTCCCATCCAAAGGAAAACAAACAACCTGGAAGAGTGACAATGCAACCATTTGCATATTGTAAATCTAGTTCCTACCTAGTAAAAGATTATAGTCAAGGGGTGCATCGACCACCTCAACCTTGATCACAATGGTCTTCCCTCCCAATTGGACCTCAACGGAAGGAAGAATCCTATGTGGCCGAAACGATATTCCATCAAACGCAGTTAACATGTTTTCTAACTTAGACAACACAAGAGAACCCAACCCCTTACAACATGAAAACTACATTACAGAAGCCACGTTGCCCTCATCAATCAATGTGTGCTTGATGGTGTTTTTTAAACACTCTACATGCACCAAAAGGGACACATAGTAAGGAAAAATAGGATGGAATCCATGATTTTCAAATTTAATCACAGAAGGAGAGCTTCCATCAACCACCCAAAGAGCATACAAAAAGGATTTCCTTTGCGAAGGACTAGGCTAAAGAACTTCTAATGCATACATTGCATATGGAGTCTAGATGAAATCCTCGACAATATAATAATTCTGGGAAGCTTGGACATTATTATTGTTCCCCAAATGCTTCAAGAATCCCTTAGTAATGTGAGGTGGAGCTTCAGGCTTATCACTAGGTTTTTCAACATGCAAAGATCTGTCAAGTGGATCAGGTTCTTTCCCAAGGCTAGGTTGTAACAAACCATAATATTTATATCTAGTTAGAACATTCATATAATTCACCATGTTAATTCAACCATGGCCACTAGAAGTGTCCGATGGGTTTGGAGTCCCACTAGGATCCATGGTCCTCGAGTTCATATTCTAATTTTGTGGTAAAGGATTTTCTAGCACAGTTGGGGCCTGTGTGATGAACTTTGAGGCATATTCCATCTGAGGGCACAAGTGAGTGAGCTAATCATCCCCACACAACTTACAATGAAATTTGACCTTACGCTTAAGTTTATTGTCCCCCCCGGCATTGTTTTTGTTCTTATAATTATTATCATTTCCATTCTTATCCCCACCCTTTCGATTATTTTTACCTTTCTTTTTATTCCATCCAGGTTGTTGGTTACCTTTCTAGCTCAACAATTGCAATGAAAGTACATCCACTTTTTGGATAGGAAGAGACAAAAATGTAGCTTGTCCCAACGTAGGATGGTTCATAGAAAAATTACTCATTTGGTCCGTAACCAAGCTTTCAGGTTTAGCACTCGTGGAGCCAACAATTCCATCAGCATGTGGCCCAAGTTTAAGGTTAGGGTCCAAATTGGATCTAGGTGCATTCAGTATGATCTCATACAAGAGCCTAGATAGAGCATAAATAAAATCCAATTCTTCAGCTCTAAATATATCTCTCTCTTCGTTTTGCACTACAGATGTGGAAACATTCTTTTCTATGTAAGGAAATAAATACTTGAGGAACAATTCCAAAAGGAACTATGGTGGTATAAAGGAATTAATCAATATTTTTCATCTACGCCACTCTTGAATGTGATCAGATATATGCGTGGCTTCGTCCTGCCAAAATGTCTACAAGAGTTTAGTACCAGCATCATAACGCATGGGTAGTTGAAAGTGATTGAGGAAGTTCATATCTACGTCACTAAAGGATATATAAGTCCCCCCAGGAAACTCTATGTATCACTTCACCACAAGAACTGTAAGGGTGCATTGAAATAGTCTCAAACAAACTGAATCATAATTCAAGGAATTTGAAGAGCACCAAACGTGGATTGTCGTGACATGCTCACCAGCGTATTCACCACTCTTACCCTTGAACTTTGGAATGACCGACCATGCCGAGTCATGAGAAACCAGATCATTTGTCAATCTCGACAAGTCAGGTAGGTTTAGTGTTATAAGGAAAGGGATTCTAGGTTTAGGCATTTGATTCTAAGCTCCCTGATAAGGTTGGTTCACATAGGGTTGATTATTATAGAAACCATTTCCTTAGCTAGTGGGATAGTAACCTCCTCACATTTGGCCCTAGTATGGTTGCATATTATACTTTTAAGTACACTGAAGTTGCGGTGCAATGAAGCCATAGTTAGGAGACTAATAAGTGGGTTGATACCTTATTTTGATAGTACTAGTGGGTGCATGGTGAGTCTTATGGTTCGAACTACGTGACCAATACCGGTTATTTGCATTCATGTAGCCTGAAAATCGTGAAGGATCATTAGGAGATGTCCCATCCATAGAATGACCGGATCCAAACAGAGTCCCATATGTGCTTGAAAGTTCATCCTCCCATGCTGGAATAGGAAGATGAGGAATCTCTGAGATCACAAGATCATGGTCACCCATGGTGTGTGAATCAAAGTGAGAGTTAGTATGCTTAGACTATCTAGTTATCTCTCCCAAAGGAGGAGGAGACGTAGAAGCAAGAAGTCCTACTAAACAACGAGAATGGCGGAGCATCACACTTGGATCCACAATGAATCAACAAAAATAAATGACTCAATCTAAGTATGCAACCCTAAGCAATATAGTGTACATAGAGCACACTCATAAAAAATCTACAGCAAAAAACAAGCAAACCAAGGGGACAATATGTGAGCTCCTAAATGAAGAAGGTATGCCTCTCCTAGGAGAGGCTTGAGACTCCCATACACTACAAGTGAAGTTTTGCAACCAATTATAGTGTCCCTCATCTTCAATGCATATAGGGATTGTGTTGTCCAACCCCTACTAGGCCAGGACACCTACAAAATAACCTCTGCAAGTAACCCCTATGATGCCTAGGTAAGGAAACTAAGGTCACCCAATATAATAAATCCTCAGGAAGATAGCTACATGCAGGATCGACCATATGGGAAGCCTTAGAAAAGCTCAAAGCATGAAAGTACAACTGGCACCCCAAGGGTGCACCAATCAATATCTCAAAGGCCTCTGGATATGAATACAATGCTCGAAATATCTCTGGAACTCACAAAAGTGACCAAGGGCTATCCCAATCACAATTACTCATGCTTACTTATGCTTGACTCCTGTGTAAGAGGAGCTTTCTAAGAAACACTAATTATACCAAGGATTTCTCACTGTCTTCTGGACAAACATCTAATTGTTTGTGTTTAGTAGCCTTGGAGAATTGACTCACAATGAACTATTCCAAGACTCTAAAACCTAATATTGTTGGTAAAAACTATAAAAGAAAAATGTGTAGTTAATTTTAGTTAAGCATTGATTTTGATGGATGGAATTGCTCACAAGGAAATGGTCATGCAACTAGTGATATGTTGTGTTAGCAGTGAAATAAAAGTGCACACCTAACCAGCCATGGCAAGTGCAAATCTTTGTTGAATGAAAAAATAGGGTATGCCACTACACGAGATGCAAGTGTCTTCCTTCAAATGAGAGTGTAATCATTCCTAAATGAACACTTGACTATAATTCAATAAGCAAAACCTAATGTAAGTACCATGCAAATGAAAAAATGCAAGGACGCATAATGAAGCAAAAGCAATATATTTTTGTATTTTTTAAAAATAAATGAGATATAAAAATCACTAACAAACTCTACAATTCTCAGACCCTACAACCACTCATAAGAAGCATCCAAGTAAGGAGCCAAGACAAAAGAGACCTAATGCACTAATCCCTCCCCAAAAAAGAAGAAATGGATGACAAGAACAAACCCCAATTAAAAATAAATAAAAAGGGGTCTCTGTACAGAAACAGAGGCTGTATATAGACACCAACATTACCAAAGAAGACTTAGAAATCATCAAAAATCACCCAATAGCACTCAATCCTCCATAAAAATCTCATAATGAAAGCATACGTGACTATATGCAGTAAACCTATGTACATACTTGGGAATTCAAGAGAAAATCGCGTGTATACGTGATTATAATGCAAATACTCGCGTATAGGAAGAAAAAGGAAGAAAAATAGGGAAAACAAATAATCCAAAACCAAATTACTCCTATAGGATGCTACTGGGAAAACATACCCCCAGAACTGACATAGAAACAAAGAAATAAAAAGAAATTCAAACCCATTGAATACCCAATCCCCAAAGAAAAACAACTAGGAACCTCCAGAGTAGAGTCACCGATTCTATTATGGAGAGAAACTTCCTATGGATTGGGGGTACCACAATAGACAATATGACACCAGAAATCCATCTTTCCCAATATGCAAGAACAGTAAGAAAATATAACACTAAGGGACATCAAATCGTACCTTATTCTGGACACCTTAAGTAGATCCCCGTTGAGATTTTCCAATGCAATTGCAATTACAATTTGCTCTCAACAACAACAAACAAAGAAAGCATGATGTACATAAATGTGTTAGAGCTATCCCATCATATATAATCAATCATGTATAAGCAATTAAATACCTGCATGAATTCAATATTCATATTCAAAATGCACATGAATTGGACATGAAAATATATTTCTATTAATAAATCAGAGATACACTAGTGACAAACTCTGTCAGCACTTCTGTGAACCAGAGAAACTGAGTCCTCCATCTGGGCCTCCATCTCTCAATAGCAATCTCACAAAGCAAAGGCAAGGTTGGGAAGAACACTATGTGCTCCAAGGGAAAAAGGGATGCAGACTCAAGTATAAGAAAATATGAGGCAACAATGGACTATAGTTTACTTGCTCTTCAATTTCTCCCCCTACAATGTATCCAAGGGGTTCCTTATATAGCACTCGAAAGACGTAATGGAGGGTGAAATTCGAGCATTCCCAAGACATTTGGAAGGCCAAGAGTCAATTTATTCAGACTTATGCACATATCGCGTTGTACGTGGGTTTGAGGTCAAAAGCCGCGTGTACACGTGAGTATAGCTTTAAAAGTCATGTATAGGAATAAATAGGTTTTTTTTAGATACGATATTGGAACATCAAAGTATAATATAATTACATGGGTTCTAAGGAGTCTGCACAGGGAGAGAGAAGGCCATAAATGTGTGATCTACATAGTGTGGTAAAATCAACTATAAAAATGAGATATCTGTGTTGAGTGCAAGCTCTAAGGCACATGAGTATTTCATATTTGTGTTGAGCACGAGCTCTAAGGAACATCAGTATTTTATGTTTTTGTTGAGTGAGAAGCTCTGGAGAACATGAATATTAGATGTTTGTGTTGAGCAAGAGGCCTTGGAGTACAGGAGTATTTTAATGTTGTGTTGAGCGAGAGGCTCTGGAGCAAATGAGTTATGAAACCTTTTTGTTGAGCATGAAGCTCTAAAGCACATGAAAATATAAGAATTGGAAGTGTTGGGAATAAGCCCTGGAGCAATCTAGGTTGATGTTGAGCATAATATCTGGAACATCAGATCCTCGGTCATTGTATACCTAGGTGTATCCTACAAATACATCCTAGAATTAGTGTTGAACGAGGAGATCTAGAATTGCATTAAGTTGTAACTACATGTTTCTTAGCATTGAGTATCATCTCTGGATAAACTCTAGGAGCTACTAAAAAATTAATATGTTGAGTGAAAAGAAATCTGATAAAACATTGATCTCATCTTAGTTATTTTTAAGTGCTTAAATGAAATTCTAAATTTATGTATATCATGAAGTACTAAAGAACTACCATGTTAAATGATGTAATCTAACATTCAAGGAGGTTTAGAGTTTCCTAACCTAGTTGACCTAACCCCTACCTAAAGACCTTTATAAAGAAGTGAATATAAGCTAAAAACAAAAGTATCATATGATTAGGGATCATGTTGTATGATAGCTAAAGTAAAAAATGTTAACAATGATATATAGTTTATATATAATGTGTATAAAAGAGTAAGCACAAGTATTAATACTAGTAACTATGAATACTAATGAAAGGATCTATGTATTATTATTTATTACTAATATTGAATTAAATATTAAATACCTAAAAGAGTCAAAGTAGTAACTAGTCAAAGAGTTCCTAAGCTAAATTAAATAAATATTAAATTCACCTAAATTAAGTAAAAAGGGTTATTTCAAAAAAACAAATGATTCTTGATTTAACTACTCATTTTCTTAAAGTATGTCTATAAAGACCCAAGCCAAAGAGAGGCCGGGGGATCTTTTGGATTATTCCATAATTCTACCTAATTATTCTCAAGAGATTTCTTGGAGAGCGGTTTTCCCAAGAGGAAAAACAAACTGATACAAAAACTGTTATCCCAGATAGGGAAGCCTTACCCTAGGAGCTCTAAGCTACTTGGATGTTGGAACCAGATTTGGGGGATCTAGATTGAAACCAGAAATGGTTTCGAGTCATGGTTGGGTGGAACGTGGTATTTCCCAAGTTGTTTGGTTAACTTAACAGAGGTCAGAAATGTCTATGTCCTTTTTAATGTTGTTTATCTGAGTGTGCAATATTTCCATCCATTAAAATAGCTTCAAATTGCAAGTATGAGGTTTATTTATCTTCCTTACAATTCATACAATTGTCTTGTTTAATGAAGGGATACAAATGTGGAATGATAATCTGTTTATTATTTGGTGTTGTAGCTAGGTTATTTCTACACAACCTTAAAAGAAAAACTAGCGTTATTTTAGTTTACATATGCATACAAACCCTAGAAATAAAGATTATGCTACATGAGTATTTTGTTTTCTTAAGCATCATTTTCTAGTTAGGAAAATATACATCTTATTCTAATTATTAATTGTGGACTATCACATATACTTTTATCCATTTGCAAAACCATAGGAGAAGATGGTCTCTATTATTTATGCATTACTCTTTCATCATTTATATTTTAAATTAAGTCTTCTCTAATGGTGTTTTTTCTAACAGAGTCTATATTATTTAAGTTAGCTATATTCCTGATTATTGTTCAAACATAAATACATAAGTAAAACATAGTTTATATACAAATAAACCAATTTATAAAATCCACGGACTAGAGGTCAAATATCTGAGTGCAAGAACTTCAAACTAGAATTAAATCATATTAAAAATAACTAATAAACTATAAACCAAAAGAACTAATTAAAATACACCGAAACAAAATTATCTCTATTAAAATCCAACTCTACATCTTCCACTTCTATCATATTACATATTGCTAGCACGCTTATTATTTCGCCCATCAAATCCATTATATACATATGTAGCATAAACATTGTTCATAAACTTAAAACATAAATCAAACACCATTTTCATGATGAATCTGAAACAATTACAAAGTATCTCAACTACTATAAACCAACCACTAAGAATCAATTACATACATAATATGCAAACCATTAAACAACACATCCATTTAAAAACCCGGGATCAAATCCTGTCGGAATCATTACCAAAACAAATATATACATGTTGTATTAAACACCAGTCCACGTGTAGACAACTTAGGATCGAATCCTATAGGATTGCATTATTAAAAACAAAATAAAATCAAATTAGATGCCCATGAATCAAATCATGTAGGTATCGATTTTAAAACACCAACTCATTAACTCTATAAAGAGATCGCATTACAAGCTTCCCACTAAAGTTTCAATATAAACCATAGTTTACACTAAATATGAAATACGGTAGTAGTATAAAAAATAGATAATTAATTCCAACACTACTTCCAACTAGATGTGTATTTGCTAAGGGTTGAGTCACAAATTCTATAAGCTCACGGCTAAAAACCCCAACACAACCACATATTTAAATACTTATAAGAACAAAATGTACCAGAGGTGTATTTACCCCAAAGGTTGAGCCAGGCTCATGCTCGTGCATAGAAACCCCAGCACACAACGAACATGAATTATACCCAAAATAAATAATGCCGAGAAGTTATACTTTAAACCCTACTATCAACGCTTACAGTCACGACCTTAAAAAATGTAGAAACCATATGTGCAAGTGGTATTCCTAGCTAAAGGCCATAATAATAAAACCCATTCACAATAAAAAACCATACATTCCACAAGTTTAATGCATAAACAATAACTTAACACAGGAACAAGTTACATAGTTCCATTGCAAGAAATGGAACTTTAATGCCAAATATTTCACATCAAATAAGTCTAAAGGAAACACCCTTTAATTAAAAAATCAACCCATACGATTTATTTACAAATCAAAATCTATTTACAAGATTCAAGTCTTCATTTGGACATACACGATTCACTAACATTTTTACATTTAAAACTTCCAGGAACAAGTCAATTATAGTCATATCTCTCGGATTCCCAACACCATACAAAGGCCCCAAACCAACTTCCAAATTCTACATACCAAAACTACAAAGAGATAAACCCTCCCAGAACAAAGTGCAACATGTTGTCACACACAAGCATAGAGGTACAGGACTATATTGTTTCACAAGGCTTACCTATTAAAGGGTTGTGTAGACAATCTAGAGATCCGTCGACAAGCCATGAGTCCAAGCCCCACTGTCACTTGCAAAATAGAAAATGTAGAGCCATGAGAAGTATGCTGAAACCTTAACTGAAAAATGAATGAAAAAGTGGTGCAAAACCAGGATGAGAACATACCTTTCGACATAGGGGAATTTGCTATTCCACACAGCATAAATTCCTGAGATCCAAAGCCACACACAGAAGAAGAACCAAATGAATCACACAAATGACCAAGCCAGTGTTTTTGGATCATTTTCCACTCTTTCCAAGGATTTATAAATGCACCACCCTAGTTTCCACTATCAACACAATTTTTACCCATGTCTCCATAGTTAAAACCATAACGAGTTCACATTTGCACTAAACCTTCATTAAAACCCTCCTTTGTATCGATAAGCCATAGTTTTATGGCATATGAAATATTCCATAAAAGGTTTATACATAACCCATAATCTTTCCAAATACTTATCACCAACTTTTCCATGAGATATGTATTAAGACTTAAACCCTAGTCTTTACACCTTAAAAATTACATGTTATAAATTGAATATCAAGTGGATAAAATATCATACCTCAACACATCATAATTATGACCACCATGAATATTTAGGTCATACACACCCAACTCTGTGAAAACATAGAGAGTAGGTATAGTTAGGCTAGGACTTTAGTCCTCTTATATTCGGTATGCATAGGATACCATATCATAAGTTATCATGCAGTAGCATGTTATGTTTCACTGTCGTAGATAGATTTCAGTAACGAAGTAAGCTACACAAAAAGAGGAATTTTGCATTAGTTTGTAATGAACTAAGTAAACCCCATAAAAGAAGGAGGAACCTTTTACCTCTATGATTGGTCACTTAAGGCATACAAATCCTGCTACTCCACCCCTTGACAGTTAAAGGAAAGTCATAACTTTTAATAAATAAAACCATACATGAAGTAAAAAATAGATAAACACGAAGTAATACATAATTGAACCAACATACACAAATGTATGATAAATCGTAAACTCTAGCAGAGTAATCACATATCCAGTTCGAGTAATATAACAACATTGCATAATTACATCAGCATTACATAGGAAAATATGTAGAAAATTAAAGGAAGATTATGCCACTTAGATCTAGTAAAGGATGACAGACATATTCCACCAAAGATAAACTAATATCCATGATAGGTAGTATTTAACTAGCCTACAAATTTATTTATTTTGAATTTTGGGACATTACATCCTTGTTAAGTGAATACGACATTGAAATAAAACGTATAAAAGGAAAATAAAATAAAGTGGTAGATGCTTTAAGCCATCATGAAAATATGTTATATGTAACTACAAGTAGCAGATACGAGACAAATTTAGAAGATAAAATTGAAAATGCAACAAAGATTGATAAAGATTATAAAAAATTAAAAGAAAAGAAAACCGAAAATGAAGAAAAACATGTAAAAACATAATTTAGTTTAGACCAAAAAGGATTATTATTACATAAACGAGGACTATATATACCTTTCTTCGAAGAAGTTAAACAAATTGTTGTTAATTAATTATATAAAATACCTCATTCAAGAAACCATGTATATTATAAAATGATTACCATTATATGAAAGGATTTCTTCTCACCCAACATCTAAAATTAAGTAGAATTTTATTTGACTTGATGTATTGAATGGCAACAGGTAAAAGGTGAACATCAATATCCAACTTTATTATTACAACCATTACCTATTCTAGAATGGAAATGGGAGATTATCAGTATGGATTTTATAACTGGGTTACCTAAAAAAATGTTAAACAAAATGACTCAATCATGGTTGTGGTAGATACGCTTAGTAAGGAAACCCACTTTATTCCAATAAATTCTACATATAGAGATGCTAATATTGCTGATTATTTTATGAAGGATTTTGTTTTCCAGAATGCAAGGTGTACCTAAAATAGTAATTTCAAAAAAAGATGCAAAATTTACAGGAAATGTTTGGAAAGATTTATTTAAAGGTTTAGTCACAAAATTAAATTTTAGTATTGCATATCATCCTCAGACCACTGGACAAATGGAAAGGGTGAATCAAGTTTTGGAAGAGATGATTAGAATGTACATAATGGACAAACCATGTAACTAGGAATATTATTTGCATCTTGTACATTTTGCATATAATAACAAATTTTAAGGTTCAACTAGATTAAGTCCATATGAAATATTGCATGGAAGAAAATGTAATACTCCAATTTCTTGGAGCAACCTAGTTGGTAGATTAATGTTAGGACCTGAAGTGTTGAAAGATATGGAACTAACAATGAAACAAGTACAACATAACTTGAAGGAATCCCAATATAGGTAAAAAAATTATGTCAACTTAAAAATAATTCCACTAGAGTTCCGGGTAGGAGATCATGTTTATGTAAAACTGAAATCCAGATAAAGTTCCCTAAGATTGGGTAAATATTCAAAATTGACACCCAGGAATTGTGGACCTTTTGAAATATTAGCAAAGGTTGTATCAGTGGCATATCAATTAGAATTACCACCTACTATAAGAAATATGTTCATGATGCTACTCATTTGGTTGACTGGAATGTTATACAGGTGGAACCCGAAGGAGAATTTCAAGTGGAACCGAAACGTATTCTCGACAGGAGAAACCATACCATCGAAAATGTTAAGGTGTAATGGAAGCACCTTACTCCAGAGGAGTCCACTTGATAATTGGAAAGTAATATGCGAGAAGCATATCTAATTCTATTTCAAAAAAATTTAGTGGAAGTTTAGAAGGTAACAATGAGGACAATGTTAATTCTAAATGGAAGGTATATGTAATACACTGAATGTTTAATAATTTTTAAGAATTTAAATTTTTGTTTTTGTTATTTTGGCCAAATAAAGTCAAAATAAATTTAACAAAATTATTATTAAAAATAAACTCAGAGAAATATTAACTGAAGTAGTCATTAAAAGAGTGTTTGCTGACCTAGAAGGTGGAATGATAAATGGAAAAATATGTCAAGTAAAAATTCAAGTGATGCAAGAGGCATCTTCCCAAAAATTAGGCCCAAGACTACTTATGGGGCAATAATGAGAAGGTAGCTCATAAATGACCAAGTCGTAGGAAAACTACTATAAATTATTGTTTCCATCAAATAAGAAGGAGGCTTGTAATGGAGGGGAAATGATATAGTTTATGCAAAGAAATATTGTGCATTGATCAATATTTTCCCTTATGGTTATTCGAACAGGATCAGGGGTTCTAGAGAAAGTAATTTGTCTTCTTTGGGAGTTGGTTGGGAGGAATGACAACCTCGGTTTTTTTTCCCATCAGTGGGGACAGGTTCCTTTCTAATTAATCTTGCACACTAGACTTATAATTTATATTCTAGAGATGGATTATTAACCTTATTGAAATCCTAAACTATTTACATGAAGAATTTTTTCATTAAACTCTTACATTTATGTTGTTCTTTTATTATTCCTTCTTTTATAAACTGTTCATGCACAAAGTATTTTATCTAGTAGAGTTTTTCTATTTTCATATATTAAATCATTGTCATATTATGCCAACCTAAAAACATAAATTTTTTAATTTAAATATCTATAAATGGAAACCAAAGAGATCAATTTAGAAAATCATAGAAGAAGCTTTAGAGTCGAGAGCCTTCATATCACCTAGATACAAAGACAATATCTATTAAAAAAATGTATATATCGTTAACCATTTTTCCGTTTTTAAACTATAAACAAATTAAAATGGTAAACTTAGCAAAGAAATCAATTAGAAGATACATACAAACATTTGAATTAAAAGGGTCCAATCGATGGTCTATTATTTTATTATATCCGCTGATAAAACCAAAACTCACATCAATGTTAGTATTCCCAAAGTAAAACCTCCAACAAATAAATTTAAATGCTCAATTATTCTCAACTTTATATTATATCCAAGTCGAGAGAGCTAGAGTGCCTGTCATGAAATTAGTTCAAACATTTATCATCACAAATCCAAACCCTCATATTGGTTTTATATTTGAATGAATAAAATAAGCTAATTTAAAACTAATACCATAGAGTTATCTTACCATAAAAAATTCAAAGTTATACCCTTAAGTTAGGGCCATTGCAGAACCAAAAACCTTTGCTTTTAGTTACTCATTGCCAAGGAAAGGTAGTTTAATCTAGTAGATGTGTTGCATCCAGCGTGACTGCAAACAACATGCCAAACTACAAAGGTTTAGATATTTCTTGGAAACAATAGTAAAAACTATGCGTAAAGATGGAGTAATGAAACTTACCAGAGGAATTCCTTTCCTCTTCCTAGATGCCAACAAACCTCTTTTAGTAAAAGTGTAATTGGATTAGAATTATAGCCTTAAATACACAACCCTCATCCATGCAGTTAAACGTAGTATGTAGTTATTTCTTTATTTTTCTTTTAATACAGACACAAAAGAAGATTTGACAGGGTATTGTCCACTTACTTAACTCAAATATTCCTTAAACCGCTAGCTGGCCAAGGGAAATCCTCAGGCAATCTAGGCCTGCAAGTGTAACCTTCATTAATCACCTTTGCAACCAACATTTCTCTTAAACCTTAAGAAATCAAAAACCCAAAACTCAATATGGAATGTGTAATAACTTATACCTACCTTGAAGAAAGGATCTGCCATAAAACCCTGCACAATAGTATATAAATTCTTATTATTTTTTAAAAGAGGGAAAAGGGAAAACTCTCACAGAGTTTCAAAGTAAAACTTACAGGAAGCATTCTCCTCGCAGACACGCCAAGGAGGGTACAATTAATCCCTTGCATCATACTATTCTCAAACGATTTACAGAGTCAAACCTTATGTTATGATCAATGTGAGTTTCTATATGGTAATACAAAAAATATGGAAGAAGCCATGAGAAAAGCAAATTTATGTTATGATCAAAATAAAAACAAATGAGAAAATATACCTAATTGGAAAAATAAAATATGTGAAATTTTTTAACATAAAAAGACAGGTAGAAAAATTTATAAACATTATGGAAATAATTATTGGGGATATCAAGGGAACAAATTTAAAAATTATAAGAAATAGAATCCTACAGCAATGAAAGAAAGAGAAGTACACACTTTCTATAATAAAATATTGCACAAAGGGAATCATTAAAACGTTGGGAATGCGATGAACCACAATATTTTAAGGACTGTCTTGTAAGAAGAAAAAATATTAACAATGTTCATACATTTCAAGAATATACTACTATGGGAGATATAGCAAGGAGCATGCCCAAAATCCGTTCATCATTGGAGAACATGAAAGCATATCATCAAATATCTATGGTAGAAATCGAAGGTACGTTAAAGGATAAACAAATATCTATATAAATTTCCCCATGTGCAAGTTTAAGTTATGTTTTAGGAGGAATTGTAGAATTATACAAATTACAAATAAATTTGAAAAGTCTTGGCTAGTTCAACTTGCTACAGGGACGAAGCGAAAAGTAGATAGATTCATGAAAAATTGTGATTTTGTTATGAATGGTTTTAAAATGAAAACCAATTTAAATATTCTACCATTGGGAACTTATGGTTTACTGATAGGAATGGATTGGTTAGATAAACATAGAGTTATTTTAACTGTTATTACAAAGAATTCTCATGGTTAGATGATGAAAGTAATATTATTATTGTAAAAGTAATTCCTACGAAAATCACCATAAGAAAAATTTCAGCATTACAAATGAAAATTTTTGTTCGTAAAGGTTTCAATATTTTTGTAGTTTACATAATGGAGGATAGAGATAAAAATAATCAGGTCAATTTAGAAGACATGACAATTCTAAAAGATTTTAAATATGTATTTCCAGAAGAAATGTCTGTCTTACCTCAGAAAGAGATATATATTTTACAATTGATTTGGTACAAGTGGTATTACAAGCATCAAAGTCTCCATATCGTATGAACATATTGGAACTTAATGAGTCAAAATCACAAATACAAGAATTTATTGATAAAAACTACATTTGACCTAGTGTTTCCCCATGGGGAGCATCGATATTGTTCGTAAAGTAAAAGGATGGTACTTTACGGTTATGTATAGATAATATAACACTAGATAAAATGAGAATTAAAAACAATTATCCTTTTGCCTCATACTGATGATCTATTTAATCAGTTTTGAGGGGAAACAATGATTTTCTAAAATATTCTTGATATCTGAATATCATCAAGTACGAATTAAAGATGAAGATATCCTTAAAACAACTTTTAGAACTAGATACGGTCATTATGAATTTGTCGTAATTCCCTTTGGATTAATAAATGCACCAAGAACTTTTATGTGTCTAATGAACAACATATTACATAAATTTTTAGATAAGTTTGTAGTCATCTTTATCGACGACATATTAATCTATTTTAAGATTAAACAAGAACATAATTATCACTCAAAAATAATTATGCAAGTGTTAAGAGACCAACAATTATTTGCAAAATTTAGGAAATGTGACTTTTCCAAAGGTACAATTCAATATCTAGGACATGTGCTATCTAAAGAAGGAATATCATTAGATCCCAATAAAATTAAATCTATCATTGGATGACATGTTACCATAATTATAACTGATATAAGATCTTTTATGGGGATTGTTGGATACTATGGTAAATTTATTGAAGGATTTTCTAAGATTGCATATGCTATAACCTCATTACAAAAGAAAGGTAATAAATTTGATTGGAACAAAAAATGTAAAGAATTATTCAATAAAATAAAACACTTACTAAAAACATCTCCTATAATAAATATTGTCGATCTATAAACGAACTTTGTCATAGTACAAATGCATGCAAGGAGGGATTAGGAGGACTATTGATTCAGGAAACTATGTTATAGCGTGCGAGTCTAGAAATATTAAGGAACATGAAAATAATTATGCTCCACATGATCGAGAATTATGTACTACCGTTCATGCACTTAATATGTTGAGACATTATCTCATAGGAAGAAATTTTTTTTCTAATGGATGATAATATAAGTCTAAAATATTTATTTGACAAAAAAAACCTTAATCCTAGACAAGCTCGGTGGTTATCCTTCTTTAGTGAAAACGGCTTTGAAATAAAACATTTAAAAGGAAACAAAAATAAATTGGTAGACACTTTAATCCATCATGCAATTATGTTATATGTAACTGCAAGTAGAAGATACGAGAAAAATTTTAAAGATAAAATTATAGATGCAACAAAGTTTGATAAATATTATAAAAAATCAAAAGAAAAGACAATAGAAAATGAAGAAAGAGATGTAAAAATAGAATTTATTTTGAACCAAAACCTATTATTATTATGTAAAAGATGACTATATATACCTTGTTGGACCTCATTCAGGACACCTTGGATATCAAAAAATGATTACCATGATAATAACGGATTTTTTCTAGCCCAACATGAAAAATGAATTGGTAGAATACTTCGATCAATGTATTGAATGTCGACAGGTAAAACCTGAACATCAACATCCAACTAGATTATTACAGCCATTACTATTTTGAAATGGAAATGGGGGATTATTAGTATGGACTTTATAACTGGGTTACCTAAAAATGTTAAACAAAACAACTCAATCAGGGTTGTGGAGGATAAGCTTAGTAAGGAAACCCACTTTATTCCAGTAAATTCTACATATAAATCTATTAATATTGTTTATATTCTTTTGATGGAAATTTTCAGATTGCATGGTGTACTTACAGTAGTAATTTCAGACAAAGATGCAAATTTTATGGGAAATTTTCTGAAAGATTTATTTAAAGGTTTAGGAACACAATTAAATTTTAGTACTACATATCATCCTTAGAATGGTGGAAAAAAAGAAAGGGTAAATTAGGTTTTGGAAGACATGCTTAGAATTTAGCTAATGGATAAAGAAGGTAAGTGGGAATATTATTTGCATCTTGTAGAGTTTGCATATAATGGGAATTTTCAAGCTTCAACTAGATTAATTCCATTTGAAATACTGTATGGATGAAAATGTATTACTCCAATTTCTTGGAGCAACCAAGTTGATAGATTAATGTCAAGACCTAAAGTATTGAAATATATGGAACTGAAAGTGGAACATGTAGAACATATCTTGGAGGTAGCCCAAGATAGGAAAAAAAATTATGTCATATTAAGAAGAACTCTACAAGAGTTCTATGTAGGAGGTCATGTTTATGTAAAAGTGAAATCAATATAAACATTTGTAAGATTGGGGAAATACTCAAAATTGACAATGAGGCATTGTGGACCTTTTGAAATATTAACAAAGGTTAGGTCAGGGGCATATCAATTAGCACCTATGGACAAATTATACTTATCCTCTGGTATCTATGGACAAATTATACTTATATTTTATCTTGTTCGTCAGTATAGTGTCTGAGTCTTTTTTTTAAAACAATGTTGTGTGTATGCCTGCAAGTGGTAGTTCTGTAATTGTTTCTATCGGTTCAACATCCACATAAATGTTTTCATCGATCCATAGGAAGCCACTATGGAATGATACCAGTAATTTTTTGACACATGCATTCACCTCTATGCTTCGAATGAAATGCGACATATACATCAGCGACACTAAACTTGCTTGGTCTAGTCCTCCTTCCCATTCCATTAGATTTAGGCGCTTTGGGCCATTCGGTGTATCTTGTATGACAACCATGTAGTTCTTCATGTGCAAATGTGAATATTTTTACGTCTCATGCTCAAAAAAGGTTGACTTCTTAAGGTTTGGAATAATGTTCTGCAATGCTTCAACTTCTTTTGGCATAGTTGGTGCTACCAATGGGTACTGTGCATTCTTAATAACTCTAATTCTTTGCACATTATATTGTCTTGGTGGAAAATATGGTGGAAGCATAGTCGTGGGAGCTGATTCTTTCTCCTCCTCTTGTGGTTATGGTGATGGTTCTTTCTTCTTTTGTCTTCTGGAACGTTTCCCTGTTCTTGTACCAGACAGAATCAGTGGGCCTAGTATTAACTTGACTATAGGGATAAATGGAAATTGTTCAAATTCTTCGGCATCCACATCTTGTGGTGGAACATATCCAACAGTTTCTTCCATAATGGGTGTGGGTGATGCGGTCACGACACCAGATTCTGCAACTATACTAGAACTCAAAATCAAAATAACTAATTATCCATGACAAAATAATTTCGGCTCTTGAATTTGCATACAACAATATCTCTCTCGAATGTAGCAGAATGAACTTAATACTCTGGTGTGCATGATGCTAACTTCTAGCTATTCCTTCCATCAGTCCTCCACATGAGTAGGAACTAAATGGAAACGTAGTTGTCCTTTTTGGCACATGGTTTGATTGTTTGGATGATTATTAGAAAAATTATATGCATGAAACCACCTTCCTATCACATCAGTGGTAGTTATTATGCAATAAAGACAAAAGTGACCACAAAGCATGTTACCAAAATATCTTGGTCCTTGAAATTAATTACAGTTGCTTTCAAATTAGTTGCAACCAGTTGCCATTTCTATGACTCTATTTTGACTTGCAATAGCATTGCTCTTCCTTCAACCAGTATTAAAACTTTGACATTTTCCTTTTCTCGTGATATAAAAATAGTCAACGATAATTTTTCGTTCTCTGCAACATATTAGCAGTCTACAACAATATTTTCTTCTTCTTTGCGATAACTCATTTCGTGTGATTAAAACAAGAATTTTCGGAGGTTTTTTTTTCTTTATTTTCTCTTTTCTCTTTTTTTGTTCATTCAATTGAGTCACACCTATCCTGATAAGGATTCATCTAGCTTTCATTTACAAGTCATTTGACAAACATTTCATCCTACTTCTGCAATTGTACTGTGCCTTTATCAATGATATGCATTACAATATACAATTCTAACCAGTGTGTTTTTAACTTACCTAGATGGTTGAAGAATTTTCTATCATACAGAAGAACAAGTACTACAACTTGAAATTGCTTGTTCCTGATGTGGCGACCATGCTATACTTTTTGAGGTTTCTTCTCAACCTTTTTATGATATCGTTCAACAAAACGATTTTCTTCCAATTGTATGAACTGTGCCAGCCTTTTCTTGACAATACCGACATGTAGCATCTCTGTGATCGCAATAATTGTTAGGCTGGGTAAAATGAATTCCATCAGCATCACAAACTCTTGTCCATATACCAATCAAAATGGTGTTCGACGTGTCAACTTCTTACAAGTTGTGTGATATGCCTACATTAATGCAGAAATTTTCTGATCCCAGTCATCTCTTTAGACATCGCAAATGTTTTTCAATGTATTCTCCAAGATTTTTTTAAATTATTTGACATAACCATTCCCTTAAGGGTGATATGTCATTGTGTATCTATGTTGGATCTATAATTCTTCCATCAATTCCTCCATCAACTAGTTAACAAAGTGTGTGCCTTGATCACTTTCAAAAAAATTTGGGAATCCAAATCTAGTCACAACATTTTCAAACAAAAACTTAGCAGTAATCACACAAATACAATCTTTTACCGGCACTACTTCATACCATCTTGCCAGGTAATTGGTCATAGTAATTATACATCCTACACCTATGCGCTTCTTTGTTGTATTAATACGTCCCACAAAATCAACAGTCCATTTATCAAATTCCTATAGAGTTGATTGGGGTACTAATGGAAGTTCATCTCATTGCGATGAAGCTTTGGTTATTTGACAAACAACACAGTAGAAAAAAAATTCTCAAGCATCCACATGCATGGTGGGTCACCACAATCCCACATGCAATATCTTTCACATTGTATTTTTTCCAATAAAATGGCCTCGTGTGATGCCAACATTCTCTTCATTTAGTATCATTGATTTCTTGTGTTTCAAGATGCAGCGAAGAAGAATCTCATCAGGGCCTAATTTATATAACTTTCCAATGATCAACTAGAAGTATGTAGCTCACATAACTAAATATTTCTTTTGTGGTGTAGCAAATTCAGTTGGTGCATATCCCATACTCAAAAGTCGTACGATGTCTCTGTAATGATCATCAAACATTGTTATCGCAAATAGTTGTGCACTAGGGAGACTATCACCTAGGTTACCAGGTTTGTCGCCACTTTCGATCCTCAATAGATGGTCTAGTCCTAAATTCAGTTGAACTAGCTTAATAATAACTTCAAAGTACAATTCCTGAAAAAGGATAAATCACTGACAAATCTCCCCCCCCCCCCACAACACTAGATTAGTTTAATATGTGTACATTTTTAAATGTACACCCAACAAGTAGTGTCTAAATTTCTCCAATGTGTACCATATATAGTACTTATCTTTCCATCATGGTATAGTTTTTCTTTATAACACTGCAAATTCTATTACTCTAAGAGAAAAAAAATTACAAAAAATACCCTGGATAGAGGAGGTCTCAGGTGGTGGAACCACCACCTCATCCTATAAAAAATGGAGTTTCGTTTGAGAAAATTATCATAGATACTGTTCAAAAATTTGAGGAACCCAATGTAGCACATTAGCTGGTAGGGATCCTAATGATGGAGTCTTTTCTTCCAAATAAACAGAGATGCAACCAAACTAAACACCATAAGCAAAAAACATGATATAACATTCTAGCTCCTAAGAGGCATGCATCTTTGATGATGACCTGCGCATGGATCAAGAGGGGGGATTTTCTTCAAGGATTGGGAATCCCCAACCTTATTAATTTGAGTTCTTGGTGGCGTTAGAATTGGTCACTAATGCAGATTGTGGTGGCTCATTTATTAGGCCTTCATCTTCCCTCACCCATTTGAATAATGGTTAAATTATGGTCGAGATGGGAAATAGGGGAGATGGATATAACCTTGTCTCTGGTACTGAGTTGGCATCCCATCACTTGCCACTTGTCATGCTTCCACTTCCACCATCCATGTGACCCACCTTCCTAATTGTTCCAAGACTGGTGAGCTTCCCATCCATTTCTGTAATATCCCTCCCCTATGCCGTGGAATATTTTGCAATTTTGAATATCATTGTATGAGAGCTTCTCGATGAGGAGCTCAAGTGCCAAGGCCAACTAAACCCACAAGGGAAAAAATGAAATTAACACAAACGGTTAAAAGAATCATAATAGACATCGTAA